>CM042671.1:31462687-31490533 GCA_023638005.1 Forsythia suspensa
GACAATCGTTAGGCACCAAGATCTCCGGAGAAAAAGGGTCCGGTGATCATTGGTACTCCGACGATCAAATCAATCACGGTATAAGAATAATACACGAGGAGCGAAAGTAATTGAGTGTGGAAGAGACAAGCAGCAGAGATTTAAGCGAGTTTAGGGTGAAATTATGGGTGCAAAAAGAGCGTACCTTGAAAAAAGCGAAGACGTTGTATTTATAGCGCAAGAGTCCCGATTGATGTAGGAAAAAATCAACGGATACCCGATCGATCCTCCTTCCTTATGGGATCAAGATCACTCATTGTCAAGATAATCTCCAAGATTATCTACCTTATTTGAGTTTATCACATTGCCTAATTTTTGGGAGATTACGATTCGATTTCTTTGTAAGGATCCGTGTGCCAATCCAACGTAATCTATCTTCCACTAACTCTCTGGTCATTCTAGAATATCGTCTTCGCACCGCTAGTCATAGTAAATACAGAGCCCACGAGACCCGTGGGTCGGTCAGTAAATGTCAAGCCCCCTCCGGGCCTCGCGATACTCTAGTTCAAGAATGCTAAGATGTCGATGGGCCTTCGAGGCCCTTTTTGAATTTACGAGGCCCTCACTGGGCCTATATGGGGCTCCCGTTTGGCCTCTGCTGACTTGGAGGCTCTATCAAAATCAGGTAGGAACAATAGTCTCCCAAGTCCAAGCCTATTATTCATAATAGGCGTGGAACTTTGAGAGTACGAGAAGAAATTTATTTCGAACTTTGGCGAATTCCGTGAAAATTCCTGGAGTGTGGTATTCGCTTATTGAATTATGGATTGAACTTACCCAGTATAGTTCCCCAAGTCCGAAGTCGAACATTTATGATGGGTGAGGGCTTCAGGAGACTAAACCTTTGGTGACATGTCTGCAGTTGGTGTGATTCTGTCAATCAAAGCTGTCAATTCGTGGCCAGGCAATCATGAGTGAGAGGATGTATGTATTTAATGCAATCACGCGTAGCGGATAAAAGGGGCACGCGTGAGACGCGTACGTTCTTGTTTCAATAAACGCTTGGGATTCCGTTTCCTGCCTGTTGTATTATTTTAAACACGCGTCCACTAGCCAACGGTCCAGATGTAACGCTTGGGAGTTGGACAGTGGAGATTGGAACGCCTCAATCTATAAAGTTTGGCATTCTCTTTCATTACGAGTTCTTCTTGCTTACGTGCTTGATGTGAGTATTGTGAGTGTTCTCGCAGATAATCGCAAAATTCCAAGTGTCACATTGTTCTAACTGCATTTCCGAGGTAAGCGCGCCGAGAGTTACTGTGATTTGTTTATGGTACCTGGGCTTCGGACTTCTTCGACATCATGTGGTGCCAATCGAAGCTGCATGTACAATTTTAGAGTCGCCAACTACGCCTTGAGCGACGGTATATATTGTGCATCGCGGGACTTAGACGGCTGGCGAAGGACAACCAATACCGACGTGCCATCCCGAAGTTCTGTCGTTCGGCGCGCTTTCGACACCACGCAATTACGAGGCTTTATGGGACAAGACGTCCTTGGCTACCTTGCGAGGCTCTCGCTCTTTGTGTTGCTGCGTGGTGTAGGCATAGGTGGTGTCACCATACAATGATTACTTTAGATTGCCTTACCTGACAAGGAGGGTTAATGGGAATGCATCACCTTTATTTGTTTATATATGCGTTGAATGTTTATTCAGGGAGTTGACAGAGTTGGCCGCGAACCATGCTCCCTCGCTTCCGAATTGCATTTACTTGCTTGTTTACACGTTGAATGTTTATCCAGCGAGTTGACAGAGTTGGTCGCAAACCATACTCCCTCGCTGCCTAATTGTATTTACTTGCTTGTTTACACGTTGAATGTTTATCCAGCGAGTTGACTGAGTTGGCCATGAACCATACTCCCTCGCTGTCGAATTGTCTTTACTTGCTTGTTTAAGCGTTGAATGTTTATCCAGCGAGTTGACAGAGTTGGCCGCGAACTATACAATCTCGCTGCCGAATTACCTTTACTTGCTTGTTTACGCGTTGAATGTTTATCTAGTGAGTTGACTGAGTTTGCCGCGAACCATACTCCCTCGCTGCTGAATTATCTTTACTAGCTTGTTTACGCATTGAATGTTTATCCAGTAAGTTGACAGAGTTGGCCGCGAACCATACTCTTTCGCTACTGAATTGCCTTTATTTGCTTGTTTATCGTTGAATGTTTATCCGGTGAGTTGAGCGAAATTGGCCGCGAACCATACTCCCTCGCTGCCGAATTGCCTTTACTTGCTTGTTTACGTGTTGGATGTTTATCCAGCGAGTTGACAGAGTTGGCCGCGAACCATACTCTCTCGCTGTCGAATTGCCTTTACTTGCTTGTTTACGCGTTGAATATTTATCCAATGAGTTGTGAGTTGGTCATGAACCATACTCCCTCGCCGAATTGCCTTTGCTTGCTTGTTCACGTGTTGAATGTTTATCCAACGAGTTGATGAGTTGGGTCGTGAACCATACTTCATCGCTGTCGAATTGCCTTTACTTGCTTGTTTACGTGTTGGATGTTTATCTAGCGAGTTTGATGAATTGGCCGGGAACCATACTCCCTCATTGTCAAATTGCCTTTACTTGCATGTTTACGCATTGAATGTTTATCCAATGAGTTGACAGAGTTGGCCGCGAACCATACTCCCTCATTGCTTTACTTGCTTGTTCTGGCGTTGAATGTTTATCCGGTGAGTTGACAGAGTTGGTGCGAACCATACTCCCGCATTCAATAATTGCCTTTACTTGCTTGTTTACGCGTTGGATGTTTATCCAGCGAGTTGACAGAGTGTACCACGAACCATACTCCATCACTGCTGAATTGCCTTTACTTGCTTGTTTACGCGTTGAATGTTTATCCAGCGAGTTGACAAAGTTGGCCACGAACCATACTCCCTCGCTGCCGAATTATATTTACTTGCTGTAGCATGGGGGGAGCAATCTTGTTTCGGAAAACAATGAACTTTATTAAGAAAAATGCGGTGTCTAGTGACGTCGGAAACAATGCTAGAAAAGTGAGGAGCGCAACAGACATTAGCCTGGAATACTTTCTTCAAGACGAAGTCATTGACGCGAAAAATTCTGCTCCTGACCTTAGAGTTGTAGTATCTAGCCATTTTTCATTTGATAGACCGCAGACTGAGCCGCTGAGAGTCCGCATGTCTTTCATCCTGCAGTCCGGGCTCGTCTGCGTAGATCGTCATTTGTTACTTCATCGAAGTGCAAGTGCTCTGAGAGGGTATCTCTATTTCGACGGAGATCATCGCTTCGCTCCGTATGCCATGGCGAAATGAGTTTTACTCGTCATTGTCCGAGAAGTGGTTCGGTAGGACCATAGAGTCTCGGATAATTCTTCCGCCCATCCTTCTTTGGCGGATTCTAGTCTTCTTTTAAAGGTATGTTTGATGATCTTATTCACATCTTCAACTTGGCCATTAGACTGTGGATAGTAGAGGGTGGAGAAGTCCCTTCGTATACCCAGGTCCTCGCAGTTTGTGTTGAATTTTCTTCCAGCAAACTACGTGCCGTTGTCGAAAACAAGAGAGTGGAGGATTCGGCTTACGATGATGATGTTTTTCCAGACAAACTTCCACGTATTCTCCTATGTGATATTGGCTAGGGGTTCAGCTTCGCACCACTTGGTAAAGTAGTCTACTGCTACAACTGCAAATTTGACCCTAACCCTTCCAGTCGGGAAGGGGCCGATGAAATCGATTTTCCACTTGGCAACAGGCCAAGGACTGGTGATCGGGGTAAGGTTCTGAGCTGGGAGCTTTAGTATAGTGGCGAATTTCTGGCACCTGTCGCACTTCTTTGCATAATTATGCAAATCTTTCTTCATGGTCAGTCAATAGTACCCTTGCTTCAAGGCTTTCTGTGCCAGGGCCATTCTTCCTGAATGGTTACCGCAGATCCTCCTGTGTATCTCTTTCATCACGTACACTGCTTCGTCCTGCGTCAAACAGCGTAGAAGAGGGTGGCTGAAGCCCCTCTTATATAGGATCTCGTCTTGTAGTACGAACTTCGTGGCCCTCCTGCGGAGCTTCTATGCTCCTTGTCTGTCGCTTGGCAATACTTGGTCGGTCAAGTATGCTATGATCTCTTTCATCCGCATAGGAGATTCAGATATTGTCGTGGTCGTGGTCGTGGTCGTGGTCGTGGTCGTGGTCGTGGGCGCGGGGGACTGTCGATGGAGGACCGGTTGAGCTTTTCAACGGGATGGCTTTTCATCGGTCGGAGTCTCGCCGCTTGCCAATTTTGAGAGGGCGTCTGCATAACCATTTCCGACCCGCGGAATTTACAGGAGTTCGTATGCCTCAAAGTGAGATAACAAGTCCTAGGCCTTTGTCAAATACGCCACCATGGATCATTAGGTGGGCAAGTGAAAGTCCTGTTGACTTGGCTAACGACCGGTGATAATCGGCTGTGAATTTGGAGTTTTCTGCCTTCATTTCTTGTGCCACCTCAACCCCGCAAGGAGCAACTCGTATTCTGCAGCGTTGTTTGAGGCTTTGAACTCCCGGTGAAGCGCTCAGTTGAGATTGTGGCCATCAGGGCTGACTAGCAAAATCCCGACTCCAGCTCCGACCTCGCCCGAGGATCCGTCAACATATAGCTTCTATGTTGGTACCTCCCGGGCCGGGCCTCGAGCGAACCCCGGAGATATGGACGAATTCGGCCACAAAATCTGCTAAAGCCCTGTCCTTTTATAGAGGTCTTGGCTTGTAGGAGATATCGAATCGACCGAGTTCGACCGACCATTTCATCGCCCTTTACGAGGTGTCTAACTTTTGGAGTATCCGTCTCGAAGGAGGTTCGTCAGACATCGATGCTATGAGACTAGAAGTATGGCCGAAGTTTTCGAAGGCAATGATCGGGGATGAGGCGAGCTTTTCCATGTCCGGGTATCTCGTCTCTACATCCTGGAAGGCTTTACTTACGTAGTAAACAGGAAGCTACACCGGGCCTTCTTCTCGGATTAAGACCGAACTTACTGCTTTTTCAGACACGGCGAGGTAAACGAGCAACGTTTCTCCATTCTTTGGTTTGGACAGAGTGGGGCCTTCCCGAGGAGGGCTTTGAGATCTTGGAAGGCTTTCTCGCACTCTTCGGTCTATTCAAACCTCTTCCCTCATTTGATGGTCTGAAAGAAGGGCTGGCAACGATCGGTTGCCTCGGATATGAATCTGTTCAGGCCGCTAACCTTTCATCGTCAGGCTCTGAACTTCCTTTGGGGAAGATGGTGACCGCATCTCGATGAGCACCTTAATCTTCTCGGGATTAGCTTCTATCCCGCGTTGGTTGACCATGTAGCCAAGGAACTTCCCGGACGCGACTCCGAAGGCGCACTTCAGGAGGTTGAGCTTTATGCGGTATTTGCGAAGGACTCTGAACATTCCTCTTAAGTGCCCTATATGGTCCTCGGCGTTCATGCTTTTCACGAGCATATCATCAACGTACACCTCCATTGTGTTCTCGATCTGTCCTGCGAACATGCGATTTACCAACCGCTGATATGTGGCTCCTGCGTTCTTCAAACCGAAGGGCATCATCCTATAACAGTACAACCCTCGGTTCATGATGAACGAAGCGTGATCCTCGTCTCCTATGAACATCAGGATCTGGTTGTAGCCCGAGTAGGCATCTATGAAACTAAGTAGCTTATGGCCGGCAGTCGCGTCGACAAGCTGATCGATGCGCGGTAGCAAGAAGCTATCTTTAGGACACGCTTCTTGGTGCTCTTTCTTACGAGCACCGGGTTAGATACCCATTGGGGGTAGACTGCTTCTCTGATGAACCCGTTGGCTAACAGCTTGTCAACATCTTCTTTCAGAGCGTCGTACCTCTCAGTACTCAAAGGTCTTCTCTTCTGTATTTTGGGGCGCTCTTTTGGATCCACCTTTAGGGCGTGACATGCCACAGATAGGTCAATTCCCACCATGTCACTGTGTTTCCATGCGAAGATATCAGTGTTCTGCTGCAGGAACTGCTTCAATTCTTCCTTCATCCCTTCTTCGAGTTTCTTTCCTACTTGCAACACCTGTGTCGGTTCCGAGGGATTCACTAGAAATGCTTATAGCTCCTCGGCCGGGGAGGCAAGAGAGTCCGAGCCAATGATCCGGGGGTCTAGGCCCTCGTCCAGCATCATTTCCTTTTCCATCTTTTCGTGGTGAACGTCTATTGGCTCTGAATGTATGGTCATCACTTCCAGAGAGACATCCTCGCGCTTTGCCACTTTTCGTAGGGGCGTTCATATAGCATGACCTTGCCTCTGTCTGACTGCTGCAAATCTTGGTGACTCCTCTCGACGTCGGGAACTTCATGGGCAAGTGGTGTATAGACGTGACCACCGCAAATCCTTCAACAGCAGGCCTCTCAAGACTCCATGGTAGACTGAGCGGGTATCCACTATCAAAAATTCTATGAACTTTACGAGGTGGCATGGGGTTCTTCAAGTCCACCGGATGGGTAATCCTTCCTCGTGGGACAAGGCTATCTCTCGTGAAATTGAATAGTGGCTCAGAAATGGCCGTTAGTTCATGATCCACGTCCATTTGGTCGAAGGCGCTGCTGAATAGAATGTTTACGGTACTTCCATCATCGACCAACATCTGTCCTAGTCCATTCCTAGCGACGACCGCGCGGACTACCAGTGGCATCACAGTGAGGGTAATGTATACCGGCCTTGTCTCCCTCAAATGAACGAGATTTTTGGTACTCTTGATCGGTGTCCATGGACCCGTCAACTTTCCATGGGCTCTTCTCTTCTTTGTCTTTGCGTAGTTTCGCCATGAGTTTATGATGTGCCTCCGATGTGGGGGCCCTCCTATGATAGTGTTTATTTCTCGGACGGGAGGAGCTACTGCGGGCCCTTCTACCCTCGACCGGCCCCTGTTCCCCGCCATTCCCTTGGTCATTTGGGCGAGATCTATCGTCCTAGTGTCGAGGAGGAGGTCTTCGTCCTTGGTTGGACGGCCTTCGACGTCCTCGCCAAGCAGTCGATTCTCCTCTCTCGTCCCCGATTTCTGCAGTTAATCGGTTTCCTCACGTTCGGACGATCTTCCGTGTTGTATACCCTAGTCCTGTGTATGCGGATGAACTTGGGTGGTAATTGTCGCTGGCAAAGTGGCCACCTCAGGCGCTTTAGGAAGGGGGGCAGGGGCTGCTTCCGTTTGGTTGAACCTCTTGTAATGGTTGTTTGGGTCCCAAGAGCGTCTTCTCAAAGCGGTTGAAACGAGGTTTAGGAGAGTGTCACCCTTTCTTCTATAGCGATCTCCTCTTTTCCTTTCAGCCTTCTCCCTGTTTTCGATCGCCTCTTCCGACCGAATTTCGTCTTTGGACCAAGTCTACCACCGGGTCAGTAGGTTTTGGTCGATTGTTTTGTACGTCTCCGTAAGGGAGTGCGCATGTGAAGTCCCGATCACGAAGTGCGCCCAAGGCTTTTTCATCGCCATAATCTCGATTTTTTGATAACGTTATCGAACCTCTTGAAGTAGCTCTTGACGGTTTCTCCTTTCTTCTGTCGGATGTCATTGAGTTGGGTAATGTCAGCTATCTTCGTCCGATTGCCGATGAAGGCATTGACGAACTCTATTTTAAGCTGAGGCCAGCTCCGGATGCTCTCTGGCTTCAACTTGTTGTACCACCTCTTCGCATTGGATGCGAGCGTGGTGTGGAAATTCTGACATTTCACTGCGGGGGAATAGCCCTAGAGCTTCGTCTTGTATGTGTTAATGTGATTCGAGGGTTCGCCTCTCCCGTTATATTTGTCCATGAGGGGCATCCGAAAGTTCACGGGTATCTCCATGGCCTTCATGTAATCAGTGAACGGGAGATAAACAATAAAGTTACTGTCCACTATTTGTGTGTTTGTGTGTGAGAGAGAATAAGTTGAGTGTTGGTTTGCATGTGTGTGATCTTGGTTTCTGTTTTACACTTTTTTTTCTTTTTTAATGAATATTTATATATATATGGTATATACTGCGTGTGTGTGTGTGTGTGTGTGTGTGTGTATTGTGTTTTGACTATTCTTTCTTTTTTCTTTTTTTTTAAAACAGAGTTTTGTTTGATGCTTTTTTTTTTTCATGTGAAAGTGTGTATTTTGATGTGAATTGAGCTATTTATTTCTTTATTTTAAATATTCACTAATTTTTTTTTTGTTTGTTATTTTGTTGATGTAATCTTTGAAGCGGATCAGAAATTTTGAGGTTCGGATGTTTTTAGTTGTGAGAAATAAATATCTTCATGATAGAGGTGTTTCAGAAGTCCAGAAAATTTTGTGTTAAAGATCAAGGACCGAAACTTTTAATCCAAGGCATTTTATGTATTTGGAAAACTTGTCGTTCTGGACATTAAATCTTAAAATACTTGAAAGATTTAGTGCAAAGAACTATTTCAATTAGTTTTTATTTTTATTAAATTTTTTTTTGGAAGACACGGAAATAGAGGCTCGAACGTATTTTTTTAGATATTCTCCGAGGACTCACAATTCCAGGATGGAGTTTTTTAGAAGACCTGGAAATAGAGGCTCGAACGTATCTTTTAGATATTCCCAAGACTCACCCTTCCAGGATGGAGTTTCGTAAGACACGGAAATAGAGGCTCGGAACGTATCTTTTAGATATTCTTCAAGACTCACTCTTCCGGGATGGAGTTTTTTAGAAGACCGGAAATAGAGGCTCTAACAAGATTATCTTTTAAATATTCTCCGAAGACTCACCCTTCCAGGATGGAGTTTCAGAAGACCTGGAAATAGAGGCTCGGAACGTATCTTTTTAGATATTCCCCGAAGACTCACCTTTCCAGGATGGAGTTTTTTAGAAGACCTGGAAATAGAGGCTCGGAACGTATCTTTTTAGATATTCCCCGAAGACTCACCCTTCCAGGATGAAAGATTTTAAAGAATTTAAAAATTTAATGTTCATAATTACTTTAAATTATGGACCATTTTTTTTTATTGTTTCTTTGACTATTTTACTATCATTTTGTTTTCTTGTTTATTTTTATTTGTTTATTTATTTATTTTATTTCTTTGTTTGTTTGTTTATTTTGCAGGAATGGCACAATCAAATTCTAAAAGCAAAGAGAATTTGAAATTACCTGAAATTATTGAGCTTAATGATACGGCACGGAAGGGCAAAGTTCTTTGCTTTTCTAAGACAATTGTGAAGTATCACAGCCAGACCAACGCCACGGGAGAGCTCAAGCTTACTATCCACAGCCGATGCCATGTCCTTCAACTTTATGTGTCCCTTTAAAGGCTGCACATACATATTATTCGATGAGTCAGCCAGAGGAACTCGGATGCCATCCAACATCCTTCTTTGGGTCCACCTTCACATCATTCTCGTGGATATGACGATTATTCCGAGAGCAATCATTTCCGAGAGGATTTATCAAAGAGAAGTAAAATGGGAAGTGCACTTAGTACCGTGGAGAAACTTCTTATCTTTCAAAGTTTTGGGAGTGGTCGGTTTGGATCCATAAACTCTTAGTCAAAAGAAATCTTCCCGAGTTAGCTTGCAGTTTATTCTCGCTACAAAGGAATATCCTCGTCCCAATTCTATGTACGAGCTCTTTGTGAAGTCGGTGTCAGGACACCAATACCTTTATAACCACAAATGGAGAAATTGGTATTTCTCTCGGGATATTCGAGAAATCCTTTGGACTTTCTATTAGGGGTGATTATTATGAGGAGGTAGTTCCAAGCTCTTCAGAATCGTCAATTTACTTCTCGATCTTGCTCATATTTGTTTAAAGCATATTCATCGATAGCGATAAGAAGAAAATCGATCGAATTCGCCATCTTCGATTGGATTGAGTTTTGGTTCCAAGAAGATGATTATGCTCCAAATCCTCGGAAGAGTAAGCCTTTCAAGAAAGCTATAGAATCGAGGCCACATAAAGAAGGCCAACGAATAGTAAAAGACAGGATACGGAGACCCGTCGTCACAGACAAGCCAAAAGATATTTTCTTGCAGAGGACAGAGTCATTGGAACTCTTCTTTATCTGTCGATGAGGAAGAAGAGTTAGAAATAGCGGCCTATCTTTCGCTTTGGCTTTGTCGTTTCATTTTTCCTTCCAGAGACGACTATCTTAGAGCCGGGACTTTCAAAACAGCTTCCAGAATGGCTGCCAAGTCGACTTACAGTTTAGTTCCTCCTATTTTGGCTAGTATTTATCGAGGACTTACAGAAACATCAAATTGTGTGGCAGGTCACGACATTGGATTGATCAAATATGCATTTCCTGGACATTTTCTGTATGCTTGGGCTGCAACCTATTTTCTCCGAGGAATTTACAGCAACATTGACAAAAGCATTGGTCGCCCTATTATCAGAAGATATGCCGGAACTTTAAATGATCTCCAGCCTTGGGAAGTTGACATGTTTGATTGTCGAGAACTTGTTCGTGGAAGGATGGATCACAATGATTTTTGTTGGAACCCTATTCATTTGCCTCCTCATTGTGGTATATGCACAGATAAGGACGATAGATCTATGGAGATTTCAGAGTTCATGATTAGCATTCGACTCGGATTTGTTTCTTATCACCGAGGATCTGGTTCATACATTCTTGAAGTATATAACCCTCATCGATTTGGAAGACAACAAGGCTTCAAACAAAAACTTCCGTGCTCACCAAAAGATATGAACTTAGTAATAAATCCAATGACTCTTTATTGTGCTTGGTTATCTTTGACACAAGTAGAGGAGTGGATGTTCATTCCATATTCCGTGGAGAACCAATAATATACAAAATCAAGTTGATTCTCTCGTGATACGAAGATTGGTGGAATAATGAAGTACTTCCGAGATTGAACAAGGTTCAAGTGAAGGAGTTATTATCCAAATGAGGATACGAGACTTTAGACTTGAACAACCCGTACCTATACCAAAGCATAAGGGGAATGGCAAAGCCAAAGAGATCAACCCTTCCCATGTAGCTTCCCAAAGAACTTTTCAAAAAAGAGCATTGGATGTTCCAGATGGAGGAGGTCCTAAGAGGCTTAAATTTACATTCCCTTCAACAGGAATCGTTTCCTCTTCAGAGCGTGTAGAGAAGATACCTGGGACAATTTTGGTTTCAGAAGATAGTAATTCCGGAGATCAAGCATCTCGAGGACTTGAAGCAACTCTTGTTCCGGAAGATAGTAGTTCTGAAGATCAGGTATGATTTAAATTTCTTTTTTTTTTTGTTTGTTTTTCTTAATGTATCAACTTTTGACTTCAGGCTACTGTTTCTTTAGTACATCGTCGAAAGCGGTCGATATGACTGAAAAAGCCTCAATCTATTCAAAGCAACCACGAAGCCTGTGCTGAAACTTCAAAAATGGATTTGAGCATCCCGGATATACCTTTACATGACGAAAATTTAGACATGTCGCCTCAAACACGAAATGCAGGTGTATATCTCTTTCTTATTATTTTACCTGACTGTTTGATATATCGATTGTGCAACTTCCTTCATCATATTTTTTTTTTTTTTAGGATTTCCAAAATTTCTCAAGAACTCGAATTTTACACAAGTCCAAGTCCTTTCTTGGATCGGACTAGCGAGAATCTTGACATGATTGATGTACTTGAAGGATTGATGGCCTTAATGGTTCGAAAGATCTTCCCTGCGATTATCCCGTACCATATCGGTGGTGGTATTTTGACATCCAAGTGGCAGATATCAATGATGAGGAGAAGTAAATTCGGAACTTCGTGAGTCAAGATTAGGGGAGTGGACAAGAAGCACTGTTACCCCATCTTCGTTGTCTTTGATTGTTGTTCCTACTTCAAATATAAACAATCGTGGGATTACGCCTAATTTGTTCTTCCATGTCCGAACTTCCGCTTGGAATTATCAAGATTCTTCTTTTCTAAAAGATGTTTTCGAGAAGCCATGACTAAGTATCTTAAGAAGTCATTCACGGATGTGATAAAACACGGTTTTTCAAATCTTAGGACTTGGTGGGCTAAAAGCAATCGAGACTTCAAACCCGATCACCGAATCATTTCAAGCAGATCCAAAGACCTCGACGAAGCGTATGGAAGTGTTTCTTAAAAGAGTTGATGCTTACCTTTCCAAAAGAAAGCAAATTTTAGAGTGTCCGACTTTAGAAGAAAATGACCAACAATTGGAGTCTTTGGACGATCGAATAGACGTAGAGATGACCATATTTTCTTCTTTGGAAAATAAGATCGACGAGTTGGCTTTCCGGTGGACAAACTCCGTGATGAACTTTGACTGTAAGGAAAATCGGATAAAATGAAAGAGGCCGGGATCACTCCGAGACGGTCAAAATTAGAAATATCGCCAACGTGGAATCCATCGATCGTGAGAGGAAGACTCTTGAAGATGACTTCTTGCAACCTGGTGAAAGTGATTGATCCTTTGGTGACACTCTACATTTACTTTTTTTTTTTTTGTTTATTCTCTTTTGTATCATCCTTTTTTTTTTTTGCAAAGACAAATAAAGAGATATAAATATGATTAACGATTTTGGTGAACTTGGATTTACATATATGATGATTTTTTTTATATATATATAGCCGTTCACGTTTATCCTCTTGCGGGCCGGAGCATTACACAATTTTTTTTTTACAAAGGAAAATAAAACAAAGTTTAAGCGTAAAAACGCTTTAAATTTTCCGTTAATAGGTCCAATCGCAATCCATCTTTGTCCACGATCTTGTATGCCCTATTGGTGAACACATGAGTAACGACAAATGGACCATCCCATTTAGGTTGGAACTTCCCCCTGCCTCTTTTTGTAATTATGATAGAGCCTACGTGATCGAAAGTACTAAATCTCCAACTTGAAATGATCTTGGCCGTACTTTTTTATTGAAAGACTTTGCCATCCGAGCTTGATAACATTGCAGGTGCATTTGAGCTTCTAATCTTTTCTCATCCAAAGCTTCCAGCTCCTCAAGTCGAAGACGGGCATTTTCCTCTATCGTCAAACCTTCTTGGATGGCAATTCTTAATGATGGAATCTGACACTCTAAGGGAAGTACAGCTTCCACACCATATACCAAGGCATATGGAGTAGCTTGTGTTGGAGTCCGGTAAGTGGTGCGATAAGCCCACAAAGCTTCTCCAATTCTTTCATGCCAGTCTCTTTTGGATTTGGAAACAACCTTCTTCAACAAATTGCACAATGTCTTGTTGAATGCCTCTGCCAATCCATTAGCTGCTGCATTATACATGGACGAGTTGTATTGTCTGAATCCAAACTTGGTGCAGAGATTATCGATGTGACTATTGCAGAATGGTTTTCCGTTATCAGTGATGATGTATCGAGGAACTCCATACCGATAAATTATTTGACCGCGAATGAAATCTGCAACATTTTCTTTCTTTACTTCCCTAAATGGTATAGCTTCCGCCCACTTAGAGAAATAGTCAGTCCCAGCGATGATGTATGAATGTCCAGCTGAAGACTTTGGTGTTATGGGTCCAATCACGTCAAGACCCCATGCATCAAATGGCCAGGAAGCTATTGTCGGATGTAATAGTTCTGGAGGTTGATGAATGAAATTTGCATGGACTTGGCAAGCTTCGCATTTTTTTTGCAAAATCCATAGAATCTTGAACCATAGTCGGCCAATAGTATCCCATTCTTTTATCAGAAAATGGAGTTTAGGTCTGGTGATGAGCACCACATATTCCGAATGAGCTTCCTCCGGGACGTATGTTGCTTCTTCACTACTTAAGCATCAAAGGAATACTCCATCAAACGAAAGTGCCGATAGAGTGTGTCCTTATAGAAGATAAAGCGAGAAGCACTTCTCCGAACTTCTGTTTTACGACGAGGGCTATCAGGTAACTTATGATGTTGAAGATAATCAATTAACGGTTGCCTCCAATCATCCACTTCTTTGCCATTAATTTCAACATTATTGTTCTCCTCAAGATTTTCAAGCAGCAGTGGTGGAATTATCCATCTTTGAACAATTGATACTGGGTGAGAAAAATCTTCATCTGACCTGGCCAAAACAGCAGCCAAATTAGCCAAGGCATCTGCTTCTCTGTTTTCATTCCTAGGAACGAACTTGATTTTTACTGATTCAAATCGTTTTAGGAGTGTTAACGATATTCATGATATGGCTTCGTGTTTAAATTTTGGACTTCATACTCGGAAAGAAGTTGGTTGATTATCAACAAAGAATCTCCAAAGACTTCTAGTTGATTGACTTCCATAAAGGTCGTTTCTAAACCAATAATAAGAGCTTGATATTACGCCATATTGTTGGAACATCTTTCCACAAAGTAAATGAATAGGGCATGACTTGATCATGAGGAGTAACAAATACAACTCCCGCTCCAAAGACCATATCTTCGAGTCTGCACCATCAAAGAATAGCCTCCATGAAGGTATAACCCGGTGTAAAAACTTCTTCGTCCGGAAAGTCTTCGTAAAGTTCCCATTCTACTAGGAATAGGATGATCACGAGAAAATCTGCGAGCTTGTCCCTTAACACCTTTTTGTGGAATGAATTTGACGTCGAACTCGGACAATAGAAGTGCCCATTTTCCTATCCTCCCGAAAGAATCGGTCTCGGACATTATGTATTTTAATGGATCAATCTTTGAGACAAGATTGATTGTATGTGCTAGCATGTAATGCCTCAACTTTTAATCGCAAAAATCAATGCAAGGCATATTTTCTCAATAGGTGAATACTTCATTTCAAAGCACCTACCAATGTCCGATTTAAGTAATATAGTGCATTTTCTTTTCCTTCGTCGTTGATTTGGACAAGAAGTGCACCTAAAGAAGATTCTTGTCTTTGCAACATAGAGAGTCAATGGCTTTTCCGAGATTGAGTGTGAGCACGGTGGATGAGATAAATATTGTTTAATGCTTTGGAAAGCATTTCGACAAGTATCATCCCATTCAAATGGCACATCTTTCTTCACCAACCTGTTGAATGGATGGCAACGACCAGCAAGATTGGAGATAAATCTTCGAATGTATGCCAACCTTCCTTGAAGACTTTTCAATTCATGCAAATTACTTGGCTCTGGCATGTTTATTATAGCATCAATTTTTGATTGATCTATTTCAATACCTCGATGTCGAACAATGAAGCCAAGAAATTTTCCAGAAGTAACACCAAATGCGCACTTTAATGGATTCATTTTCAACTGATAACGCCGGAGTCTTTTAAAAACATCCCGCAAGTCTTGTAGATGATCATCTCGTTTCTTTGTTTTGACAACAAGGTCATCCACATAGCATTCCACTTGCTTATGCATCATATCATCAAAGATCTTTTGCATCGCCCGTTGATAAGTTGCTCCAGCATTTTTCAATCCAAATGGCATGACCTTGTAACAATATATGCCCTTAGGAGTACGGAATGCCGTGAGCTCCTCGTCTTTTGGATTCATTCGAATTTGATTGTACCTCAAGACCCATCCATGAAAGATAGAACTTCTGTATCTCCGTAGTAGCGTCCACCATCAACTCATTATCGGAAGTGGAAAATCATCTTTCGGACAAGCTTGATTCGGATCTCGAAAGTCAACATGAGACTCTTATTTGTCCATTCTTTTTCATATTTGGAACGATATTAGCAATCCAAGTTGGGTACTTAACCCGGCGTATGAACCCAACTTCAATAAGTTTGTTGACTTCTACTTCAATTTGTGGAATCATTTCGCCTCGGAATCTTCTTTGGGGTTGTTTGATCGGGCGAACTCCATGCTTTACCGCAAGATGATGCACCGTAACTTTAGGATCCAACCACGGCATTTCTTTGTAGGACCATGCAAATACGTCTTTGTATTCTTGGAGTAGGTTGAAGCACCTTCGGATTCCTCATTTTCATTGAGAAGAGAACTTACAAACACCGGCCTCATATCTTCTTCTGTTTCCAAGTTTAATCGCTTCAAATCATCTACGGTAGCTTGCCCCCCTTCTTGAATATTGGCGGAGCTGGTTCAGTTCATTTGCCGTGGTTGAATTTTCAAATTCGAGAATCGAGTCGAGGCTTCTTCAAAAGCAATGTGATTAATTGATACATCTTCTTTATCTTCGCCATTCTTTTGAGATAAGACAGCTTTTTCGATTTCTATTCCTTCTTCTGACCGTTGTTGAGGCTTCAAACTTGAATTAGAAGTCTTAACTCCAAGTCGAGAAAATGTAGACTGTCTTTGAGAAGATTACGGATAAGCACTGTACATTTTGTCAACTTGAATGCAGTAGGAAAATCACCACTTAACCTTTGAAAGACGGATGTTCTACCTCTTGGATCAACTATTGTGGAAGTCTCTCTTTCCAGCCTTTCGAATCTGAAAACTCTGACATTCTCACTTTGAATTCGATCAAATACTGAAGGTCTTGACTCTTTTGGCTTTTCTTCGGCAGTCTCATAGATTTGAATCATGATTGGATTTGAGGACACTTTCTTGACTTTAATTTTTCTTGGTGGACCTGGATTATATCCCAATCCATACTTTGGTTGTGCAATAAATGATCCACCAGAATCTGAAGGAACACGTCCACCTAAAAGAACAGCATCAAGATCACCCAGTTTACGAGGCTCTCCTTTCCCAAATCCAGCATTTTCGAACAACTTCTTAACTTGCGGATTGTAATGTCCCTTAAAAGTTTGTTTCGTGTCTTCAACTTCTTTGGCATGTGACATGTTTCGTTGGGATGAATTAGAGATACAGAGCTTTTCTATATTCGAATACATGTTGAAACTTTGCTAGTCTCGGAACCGTAACAAGTTGATAGGGCAGAGCCAATTTAGGAATGTTGGGTATCGGAAAAGTTAATTCTTTTCTCAATACCTTAACATCTCGCTAACGCCGTTTGAGGTTGTTTGCCTTTGGAGAGCTCTCCACAAGTAAGTTTCGATCTACACCGTCATAAGTTGATGAGGCGGCACTACAACAAGTCGGTGATCATTGTTTGTATCTTCTTTGATTTCAAATCCACCACGGATAATCCTCTTTGAATGAAACTCTTCACCCTCCGAGTAGAACTTGGCATCCGCAAAATAAGATTCTTCTTTGAGGAATGGTTTTGACTCACCCACCATGCAGTTTTGACTTCTCCATCTCGGTTATACTTGAAACATTGATGCCAAGTTGAAGGCACCACTCCAGTTTCATGCAACCAAACACGTCCAATGAGCAACTCATATGATG
This sequence comes from Forsythia suspensa, assembly GCA_023638005.1. Lineage (NCBI taxonomy): Eukaryota > Viridiplantae > Streptophyta > Magnoliopsida > Lamiales > Oleaceae > Forsythia > Forsythia suspensa. Next base: position 31,479,865 of record CM042671.1, read on the forward strand.
TTTTGGCATCAATGACATGAAAGAGAGCTGAGGAATTTAACTCTCCTATTTGCAACCTCAGGCGAATCATGCCAATAGCTCGTTGACCCTTTTGATTGAATCCTTAAATCATGATATTGCTCTTTGATAGATCATCAACATTTATTCCAATCTTCTTCATTGTTTTGATTGACATAATGTTTACAAACAGAGCCGCAACCAATCATTATTCGATACAATTTACACTCTCGGATACATCCACCGACGATAGTGGTCTATTATGCAAGCGAGATCCAAGTTGTAAATCATCATCGTTGAACGTGATAGTGGCCATACTGGTCTTGATAAGTTGTAGATTTAACTGGTTCCAAGATTTTCCTTGGTAAGCTTCCGGATCAATCAATGCTGCGATTAGGGCCATACGATCATCAAAAGAGATTAAGGGCATCCGCTGGGCTCGTGTCGAAGGAATGTTCTTGAGTTGTGATATGACCTTCCTCGTCTTTGAACTCTCTCTCTGGTAAATTTTTGACTCACTTCCTCCATCTACATTGATGACATTGGAGGTGAAACATTGTTCGTCAAAGAAACTCTTAGGAAAATATTCTCCCAGGGTTACTGGTCTAGAAAAAGAACGTGGTGTAGCCTCTATTTTTGTTGATTTTTTGTTTGCTCTTGCTTTAACTTTGGTTTTCTTCTTTTGATTGTTTCTTGGCTTTCTTCTTGATTCTGGTTTCTCGTCATGGGTGTCAGGACTTGGAAGCCGTGGAGCTTTCTGGCGGCGTCTTTTCACGAGAGTCCATGTCCCCTGACTTTCTTCAGATGATACTTCGTCAATAGATTGAACTTCAGTACTCCGTGCCCCCAATGTCAATCCTGCAAGAGGTACAGAAGATGATTTTTTACCTGTTTCGTTTGATCTCCGATATTTCTCCTTCTTACTTATGAAAGTAGACCATCCATCCCCAATTTTATCTTTGATTGAGTCGTAATCCCAAACGCCTAAATCACCAAATCATGATTTCATAGAAGGTTGGGACGAATACCGCTATCCTGGTTTGACCATCTACGGATAGACATACGTGATGGTGACTTCTTCGTCTACTTTGAGTTGTCACCAGGAATAGCTCATTTCGGAAGTTGAGGTCCAAATTCAGCTACCTCGGATAATGACTTTCCGGCATCATATGGAGTAAGGAATGTGTGCTCTTTATTTGAAATGGGAATTGGATCAAATGATCCAAACGAAACCATCGAATAGCTGGCAGTTGGATTTTCACCAGTTTCAAGTTTGATTTTATTTTCTCTGTCTAAGCGGACAATAAGATCCTTTAGCACAAAACACCTCTCCTTTGGGTGACTAATGATTTGATGGAATCGCAATATTTAGGATGATCAACTTGACCGACCTCTTTCCGGCCTTTTGGTTTGGAAGTTCAATTATCTTTTGTTCAAGGAGTTGATCTAAAATCCCGGAAACTTCAGAGTCTGAGAATGGATATTCTTTTTCTTCAAGTTCCTTCAGAGTAAGAAGACCTTTCCTTTGGACTTGTACTTTGTTGGGTCTGAACTCCGGTTTTGGCTTTGGGCCCGGATTTGAACTTGATTTTTTAAAAGTGATTTTTGCAGGAACAGTGGAAATTGTCATGGCCTCTTTGGGCTTACCTGACTTACCATCCCTCTTGATTTCCTTCTTGGGATCTTTCTTGTCACGTGAATCACTCGGTAAGTAACTTCCGTGTCTTGCAATCTGGATTTCTAGATCATGGGCACGTGTAGCCAGCTCTTCAAAAGAGTGAGGCATATTTTCTTGAAGATTATAAAGTAGTCCCCAATGCATACCTTGGACACACATGTCAATAGATGATGCTTCACCGACGCGCTCTTTGCGCTTAAGAACGAGATTTCTCCATCTTCGATATACTCTTGACCCGACTCCTCCTTGCTCTGTTTTTTTGTTGGGCAAGTTTTGGAAGGTCGATCGTCCTTTGGTACTATAGAAGCGTGTTAGGAACTCCCGCTCAAGTTGATCCCAACTATCAATTGATCCGGTTGAAGTCTCAGATACCATTCAAATGTTGCGCCTCTAAGGGAGCGTATAAAGCGCCGCCATGGTGTCGTTAGTAGGTGCCGGCGTTGTTACATGTTTCAATGAAATGAGCAACATGTTGCTTTGGGGTTTCTTTTCCATCGAAACATTGGAACTTCGGAGGTTGGTAACCAAGTGGCATCATCATTTCTTCAATCCGACGTACTGTAGGGTTTAGCATAAACCATTGAAGATTGTGGCGAACCACCATCTTGAGCGCGGATTGTGTCGGCAATCATATGTTTGAGTTGTTGGATGCAGAGAGCCAACAGAGAGTTGAGTTGTATCACGCAATACATTTTGCACTACCGTCCGGTCATGCATATCTTGCTTACATTGGTGCTCTTGGATTTACGGATCCTTAGTTACGGAAGAGCTTGTATTTTTTGGATTTGTCTTCGACAATGGACTTGGCGATTCGAGTCGGTGCATGGGGTGGAAATTTGTGCCTCTTTGTCTTCCAACGTTTTTGTTAGCTTTTCAATGGCCAAGGCCATTTGCTGAATTCGGTCATCAGAGTCTGGTGTCATTTCCGCAACCATCACTGGCTCGAGAGATTCTTCAGAAGTGGTATAATCACCCCATTTTCGCGGAGAAGTGACATGTGTAGATCCGGACACGGACCCATTACTGGAATTAGAGCCGGAATGAGAACTTTTTGCTAAGTTCTTGGATTTTTCTGCAGAACAGGAACCGGACTTCCTAGACTTGAAAATTTTGACTTTGCCCTTGTTAGAAAACTTCCTCAGTGGTGAAACCAACTGAATTTTCCCGGTCTTTGTCTGGGCTCTAGTTGTATGGAAAAGTTCAGCAAGTGTTTCCTCTAACGGAGTCACGATTTCTTTTGATTTTTCGCCTGCCATAGTTGATGTAGTGATTGACTTGAAGATTTCACGGAATCGAAAGATGAGAGGGCAAAAGGTCCCACTAGGCGCCAAGAAATTTGTACAAACTAATTTCGTGTATTAAAATCTGTAAACTGTTACAAATTGAAATTTTGATAAATTACAAAGTGGATAATCTCCTTGTGATGCAGAGTCTGCATAATCCTCGATTAACGATCCGAAAGTGTTGAAGACGAGGGGCCACGTGGCTTGAATCACGGACTTGAGACTTGTTGGAAATTTAATTTGCTTGAACCTTCAATGTTTGGACTTGGCTTGAATTTGATTTGTGAAGAAGCTTTGATCTTCTTGGAATTGCTTTAATTTGAAGAAGATTTTGATCTTCTTAAAATTTCCCGGTTTTGGATTTTCTCTTGGGTTGTGGATTTTCTCCCGGACTTGCTTCGGACTTTTGGCTTTTCTTCCACGTGAATTTCACTTCGATTTCTCTTGGACTTAATGTCCTATTTATAGAGAAATCTCAAACTACCCACTTTCCATTTATAACCATCTAACACGTATTAAATATAAAAGTGGGACTAATTTTCTACGTGGGTTAGTTTTAAAACTAAGCGGGTCATAAATAGACTTGGGCTTTAATCAATTTAAATAGGCTATTTGTTTTAATAGGCCAAGCCCATTTATTTATTTTATTTTATTTTTAGTGTCTACAGAGATAAATTATAAAATATTGATTTTAATGAAAATGAAGAAGTAATATATACGTTATTCGTGTAAAAATGTCGTTTTCAAATGAAAATTTGAAATATTGATTTTAAATGAAAATAATATATTTTAAAAAATTATAAAATAATGATTTTAAATAAAATGAGGTATTCACGAACCTTTATTTGTGTTTGGTGAATTTCATCCGCCTTCTTTTTATGGATAATCATTAATATTCTTCTCATTAGCTATCTTTAGTAGTAGGGGAAAGTAGTAGGGGAGGACTTGATGTGACTACTATTATATAGCATTTCCAATACAACTGTAGATTCTAAAAAAAAATCAGTCAAGTAAGCAAAATAGATAATGTTTTAAAATTTTCTCTCCAATGCAAGCTGTCATATACTCTGTCAAGCCGACGTAACAGAAAAAATAGATAATGTCTAACACTTTATCTAGTTTCAGACTCTCTGTTAGATATGCTGACTCGATAATATATAAATTTCTTAAATAGAGTTAATTTTTCTATGCATATTTAAATGTAATATAGTATCTATTTTAATAAAATATAATCCACCTAGATAGTAATCCATAGAATGTATTGAAGACTAAATTTGAACTTGAATGTCTATTAATTAGACATCAACGTCACGTAGATAGAAAGTCTTCTAATATTTGAACAACCTAGATAGCAATCAATAGAAGGCATTGAAGATGCTCTTAGACCTCCAACCTGGAAAGATCTACAATCATTATGAGCGGATAAACTTTTCTTTTCCCTTTTATAGAGCGGATTCCACTTTCTCACCGGGTAGTTCACTCACTCCTAGTGCCTTCATTTCTATATACAATTTTTAAAAAATTAGGAAAGAGAGTATTTTTCAATTTTTTTTATAAAATGTAGGTCTATTGTAAATTTTGTTCAAATCATAAAGAAAGCTACTGGGATTTCATAAGGGAAAATTAGCTCCAATATTTTTTTTTTTAATGAAAAAAGTTGAAATATATCTTTATTTTTAAAATATTAATATTTACTCCATTTTGATGAAACTCTAATGAATTTAACCCTAGTGTCCAAAATAATTGACTAATAAATAAGGTTTTAGGCTTGCTTGGCTCAATTGATGGTTTTATGATCCATTAATAGTCAATTTTCAAATTATGACAATAAATGAGAAGATTAGTGCAAAACATGGACGCGTGTATTTGGGCTTGGTCCTTTAATTGTCAATTTCTACATTAGTTGGACATTTTCCTCCGGCATAGTGATTTTATCCGTGCAACACTATTGTTTTCAAATAAAAATTGAAATATTAATTTTAAATTAAAATACTACATTTTAAAAAATTATAAAAGGAGATAAATTATAAAATATTTAAAATATAAAATAAAATTTTAGATAATTAAAAAGCTGAAATATAGATTTGAAATAAAAATAATGTATTTTTTTATTAAATTATAAAAATAAATAAAGTATAAAATATTGATTTTAATGAAAATAAGATGTTTTTTGAAAAAAAAAAAAAAGGAGTATTTTTTAATTTTTTTACAAAATGTAAGGTTGTTGTCAAGTTTGTCTATTACATAATGTTCTTGTGGATTATCTTGGGCCGATTATTGGAAATTTCATGGGCCAATATTACAATTGGGTTTGGGATATTTACACCCACTACTTTACAAATATTAAAATAATTTTAAATCTAACAACTTAACTTATTTATTTCAAAATACTACATAATTAATATTATATTAAATAATAAAATAATGAATTAAAATTAAATAACTATTTCCACGTGAATTCACTCAAATTTGTTTTTGAGTCCTTGATTATTTGCACAATAAGTCCTTCATCTTTATAAAATTTTCACTTTAGTCCCTATACTTGTCTTTCATTTCAATTTTGTCCTTTTTATTTGCAACTCAAGTCCTTCAACTTTTAAATTTGTACAAGTTGGTCCCCATATTTATACTTTTATATCAATTTAGTCCTTTGTATCACTATTTGATACTGGATGTTCTGAAATGATATTTTGTATCATTCAATATGTTATATATTATATTATGTTATTTTACATATCACATGTTACGTGAATTGGTATTTTGTATCATTTCGATGTTACGTATGTTACAAATGATGAAATCAATAGTTTTATTTGTTAAATTTAACATTGTGTTTCATATCTATATCATCTTATAACGAACTTATTGAAGTTTAGAGTTGATTTTGCGGTTGTAACAATTTACATTTTAAGATCGCTTAATCTGTTACAAATGTTACAAATCTTATTGTGTATCATTGTTTGATACAAATGTTACAAATAATATTTTGTATCATTTTGAATATGTTCTGATTATATTATGTTATTTTACACAATACATGCTACATGAATTAATATTTTGTATCACTAATATTTTATATTTCAATTTGTAATATGATTGTTACAAAATATCATTTGTAATATTTGTATCAAACATTGATACACAATATCATTTGTAACATATGTATCAAATAGTGATACTATAAAGGACTAAACCGATATAAAAGTATAAATATGGGGACCAACTTGTACAAATTTAAAAGTTGAAGGACTTGAGTTGCAAAAAAAAAAGGACTTAAATTGAAATGAAAGATAAAATATAGGGACTAAAGTGAAAATTTTATAAAGATGAAGGACTTATTGTGCAAATAATTAAGGACTCAAATGCAAATTTCTAAGTAAATTCACGTGGAAATATATATTTTGTAGTATAGATTTAATTTTAATTTATTATTTTATTAATTAATATAATTTTAAGAATGTAGTATTTTTAGAATAAATTGTTAAGTTGATAAAATTAAATTATTTTTTTAAAAGTCGTTTATTTATGAAAAGATCCCATTGGGTTTAGCTCAACTTCAGGAATTTGGGCTTCAATTAAAGAGGGCTAAACATCCAAGTTGGAACAAGCAAAAGACTTTCCTCAAAACAGACCATAACAACTAACGGCCCATTGTAGAGTTTCTGAATGCAAAAACTGTTTTATAGGAATTGTTTCACCATACACTACAAAATATAAAATAATTTAAAAAATATTATTTAATTTTTTATTCTAAAATTACTGTTTTGATTTTTTTAATACTTTTTGTTACATTAGTTACGTTTGTTACATTTCTTATAAAAAATATGTGTTACATTTATTATTTCTGGAATTTAAAATATTGAAAAATAATTGTAGAATTTTAATAAAAAACCAAATATGTAGCAAAATTAGGGTTTTTTTTTCTATACTAGTAAACGCATGTGCGTTGCACGTGGTAGAGTCATATTTTTTATATTAATAATGTAAAACGAATATATGTATTCATATGAATCACGGCACGCAACATATTGAAGAATTCCTAATGTATTGATGGAAATTGATACTTATGATTTCAAGACTGTAATTGTTGGGATGTGACAGTGTGGTCGATGACGACCTCGACAAACTCGACCCCCGGTGAGCTTTTGTTCATTCCTTTTACAATGCAGATACTGTCACTTTACATTTACGGACTAACAATGACCTATAAATCGCAAAATTTTCCATCAATTCTGTTTTGAACGACTTTGATAGTAGCTACTCTGACTGCTGTAACAACTCTGTTTGCAGCCATTACGGCCTTGTTCACTTGTTCATCCATCTGACGCAGGTGAAGTGCATTTTCTACCATTTTTCTAGCAGATTGCAACAATTAAAGATGGAAAAAAGAGGAAGTCAGGGCATACAATTGTTGGCATTGTTTGGTACTTGGTAGGGAGGATCGAATATCACTTGACAATATTAAGAAAGAAAAATAAGGTAAAATATAATTTATCAAACTATCTAGTCCCATCTAATACTACATAACAATCATGTATTTCAAGTGTTATGGGGCCGATGACAAAGGAAAAATGAAGATATGAATCGAAAGTGGATGTAGTCACCTAAATTGCTTGAAGAACTGTGGTAAGTTAATGGCGGAAGAGGAGTCTTAAGATTGCCACTATTCCATTCGCCACATCACGTCTCACCACTTAGAAATGTATGCATACTATAACCTTGTTTACGACCTTCACGCCATGATCTCTCATAGCGGTGACCGTTTGCAAAGTGATAGACACCAAAACCATGGATTTTATCTCCAAAATACTCTCTAGCATATTGATTTCCATTTCTATATAACATTCACCTTTTTCTAAGAGTTCCTAAATACTTTTCACATCAAAATCCAAAAGGAATAAATTGAATTCAAAATTTAGATCGGAATTTTCAAATGTAAAAACAGTTTACATTCTATCACTTACCTTATTGTGCTTCAGGTCCCAACATTTAACTTGTTTGTCATCACCTGTAGAGAACATGTATGTATGTTTGCTACATCCAACCAAGCCTATAAAGGAAATATTGGTTCTTACTACACTATATATGATTTACAAATTAAGGATTAGCCTGACAGTATAAAGTAAACCACTTTTTTTGTTTGATATGTCTAGTAAGAGTGAGTTTGAGCTGCCCACTTGCTAAATCACGTATCTTGCCATCATAACAGTAAGAAATTAATTGATGGAAACAAAAAAAGAAGAAAGAGATGTAGTACTTAGTGATGCTAAATATTTCAAAATATTCTTATTATAGAACATGATTAATTTTCTACAAAATTATAGGAAGAGATATTAGCTTATGATGAAAAATAATGCACGTAAACAAGCTAAATAGACATTTTACATCATTTTTATATATCCAAGTTCCACAACCTTAGTGTTGCATCTAATATCAATATTTACGAGTTGTGTTATCGGTTGAAGATAGTAATTAAATAATTTATTTAAATAGACGTATTTGTTTCTCCAACTAATTTGTGAAACTACATCTATTTGCATTTTTAAAACTGCTTGCACCTAAAGTATAATCGATAAATGGAAGTGAATCACATTGCAGTAGATCTAGTATTGACCATTGGCTGTTACCTATTCACTTCAAGTTCTACAATCAAATGTGTCACATGATTCGTGAACGTGTTTGAATATTTCAAAATAGTCAGATGATTATAGATTATACTCTCCTTATATAAAATCAGCATCAACAGTAGCATTTATCAATCTTATGGCCTACAACCATTGATGCAAAAATATAACTTAGTTAGCGAACTTCGACCTCGAAAAATTATCTGAGACTACTGCATTTATCTTAGCAAAGTTCACAAGCATCATCCAAAAATTTATTCTAATTGCCATTTAGATAATGAATATGCAACACATGCTTGAGAAGGGTTCCATAAGCCATGACATCTTGGGCATTGTGGTCAACGCTTTAAGATTTTGAGTCACTCACCTTGATTGTAAGATATGTAGGTCTTGTCCAAAACTAAATATTACTCGTATCAACTGTAACAAACCACACCCATTCCAAATGGCCGCTAATAACCTATAGAGCTAAAAAATGAAATTGACGGCACTGCATTTATCCAAATGCATAAGCATAAGGGCGGTCTTAATTAAAACACGTGAAACTATGGTTACCAGCTTTGCACAATCATTGAGCTAGCCAAAGCATTTGATTAGTGATTCAACCTGTCGGTCATTGTCGGACCTGAATAATAGTATTTTGCATTATACAAATGACGCTTAATATAACTATTGGTTTAAAAATTAAAGTGTGTCATCGTTAAAAAGCAAAATACAAGAGTAATTAAAAAATAAAAGAAATACTTGAATATTTTCTTTTAGTACCACAAATCAAACATATATTTTGAATTGTTTTTCTTCTTTCGTGCTTCCTTAATATTTGTATAGTTGTGTCACTCTATTCATTTGTGATGGGATTTCATTCACTATGGTTTTCATTCACTGTCACGTGTGCATTATCAATAAAATTAATATATTAAGATCTTTTGTAACCTACACCAGTACCCATTGCCTTGACAAAAGCTTTCTTAAGACAACAATATGTGCACAGGTTGACCATGTTTGATAGTGAAATCTTTTCTTTAATCTTATTGCCTCAATTAACAAAAATATTTTATTTAACAACCTGACATTCTTTGAATCTCATGAATGATAAAAATGCCCTATATTCATGTCAATTAATGACTAATTGAATGTGATTTCAAAAAATGAATAGATTATCATTTAAAGAACCACAAGTCTAATTGACATTATAATAGGCTATCTCCTATTTGTGAATATGCATCAATAAATATAGATATATGAGTTAAGAATGATATTGTTTCGCGCAGAATGTGTATCTTTCGCTAACAATTAAAGGATTCAGACGATGTGTAAGGGACGCCAAACCTTTTGAGACAAAGTCCTAACAAGGGTGTTTGATTTATGAAGACTACAATAATGACAAAGGATGAAAAAGCAAAAACGAAATGCCTCCAAGGGCACAAGCACACTAGAATTCATCAGTAAAGAAATATTTAAGACTAAATGGAATGAAATTACATTTCTCTGTTTTTTGAGAGTTGGCTTTCTTCTTTTTCTTCAATCAATTTCCTTCCTTTTATACCTTGCCAAACGGTTTTATCACACGTTTTCCTTCAATCTTGCATAAAAAACTTCTCATCGCCCAGTTTCTTCCTTATCGCCCAGCAACCACCTCGTCGCCCAATAACTGCTCACTTCTTCCATAATGATTTCAACTGTTTGTAACTTCCCCATGATGATTTAACTTCTTGTAACTCCTTCATGATAATCCAAATTGTTTATACCCAAAGAACCACCTGCCGCCCAATAAATCGCCCATTTCTCCCATGATGATCCCAACTGTTTGTAACTTTCCCATGATGATCCAACTTCTTGTAACTCCTTCATGATAATCCGATTTTTGTAACTCCTCCACAATAATTCAAGTTTGTAACTCCTGACAACGTGGGAACAATGATAAGAAAATGAGAAAAACTACTTATGAAGCAGTTACTCTTATGCCGCGATTGACCATTCTAATCGCCCAACGCCCGAAAGCGTTTTGATCCGGGCGATGTCCATTTTGGGCCCCTTCCGGCTTGGACAATTTCTCTGGGCCTATATACAAATTTATTTGGGCATCT
>CM042671.1:31500584-31519637 GCA_023638005.1 Forsythia suspensa
AATTAAGCATATAAATCACCCACAACATAATATATATAATATTATTTTGAATAACTTCTCTTATGTCCAAATCATCTACATCACATATAATTAAGAATTCAAATTAATAAATCATATTTCTCGTGTCAATAAAAATATTTATTAAAAATAAAAAATTATAAGTCACATCAATTAAATTAACAAATAACATAAATTCAAAAAATTAATAATATTTTAACAATATTCAATAAAAAAATATCAAATATTTCCAAAATCTTAGGGTGAGCGAGAGAGATCTGAGAAAATCCTAGATGTGAAAGAAAATAAGTTCTTTATTTTGGGCTAAAAGTCTTGTACACAAATCTCGGGGTGAGCAGGTTTTTTTTTTTTTTAGATTTTTATTTATACTTTATATCGAAAAGTGTCAGGAAATCTGCAGAAGTCACAGTAAGTAGAGAATCGCCCAAAAGTCTTGCTTTCGATTTGAATCTGAATGAACATAAAGACTTTTAATAAAAATATAATATTAAATAAAGAATACACCCAATATGGTTTCATAAGCCCTAATGTGTGTATAAATATATAGGAAGAATGTGTTTCTAGGGTTCCACAGGAATTAGTAATAGATGGGGAATTCAAGCGGCAAAAGTAATTTATGTGGGGGTTCATGCAACAACGACAAAAGGAGTAGCAGCCAATTGCTAGATTCAGAGACGGAGGTGGAGTTTTCAGGAATCTGACGGACGAACTGGTGATTGAAATCCTTATTCAGCTGCCCAGCGAATCGGTTATTCGGTGTAAGGCAGTTTGCAAGTGGTGGCGCACTCTTATCCATGACGGAGATTACTTCTTTACAAGACGTCATCAATTCCATGATGAAAATCCTCAAGTTAATCCCTTCACGCTGTTGTTACAACCCTTGCAAGGGGTACTCGTACTCAGTAAATATTATCTCAGGCATTTTTATTACATAAATTGTACGGTGGCCTTGGTGTTGATACAAAATGTCTCCCATTCAACCAATGGCTTATGGGCCATGGGAATTTCAATGGAGACTTCGTGTGCTGACTTGTTGTTGTGTTCTTACAGCGACCGATTATCATTCAAAATTATTTATTATATCTGTAATCTGCTAACCAAGCAATGGATTGCTCTTCCTCCAATTCCCATGGAATCAGTGTGGGCTGAAGTTGGGTTTTATGTGATTCGGTGGGTTGTTTGGAATACAAGTACAGGATTGTGCGGATTGTCGAGACAAATTCTTTGTTCAATGTTCATATCTTTTCTTCCGAAGAAGGTCAATGGAGCAAGTCATTTATTCCCTTATCTGAAATCTTGAATACTGCAAAGTTTATGAAGATACGTATGATTGCCTATAACCGGATGTTGCATATGCTATCTGCTCATGGTGTAATCGTGTTTGATCCATTTCACAAACCACCAAAGTTTGTCGAACCATTGATTTACGGTCGATTTAACTTTTAGTTTATGTACTTGTTTAGGGGAATGCGGGTCGACTCCGCCTAGGTGTACAATTTGGTGTAATACTTGATAGTGATACAGATCATAATAAACTCAATGTATGGGAACTGGAGGACTACAACAATGGTAAATGGTGCTGGGCATACAAAATCTGCATCAAAAACTCAGTTTTCAAGGTTTGCCGATTATGAATGACAGATGTTGGATGATTCAGATACTTGCTTTCCATCCAAATAATGGAAATATTGTGTATTTAAGGATAGGTATGTGCATAGTTGAGTATAACATGCAACATAAAAGATAGAAACATCGTGTCAATTGATATCTGTTCAATTTTAGTCTGCTGAAACTGGTTACACTTACCCATCAAAACTGGCCTACAACACTGCCCTCACTTCCTAGAATAGATCACATACCATTCATTTTTCCCTAATTATCATTTCAGTATTAGAACTTGAGAATTTGTTTTGTTTATTATTTTTATGATTTTGCAAAATAAGCACATATATTTGGATAGTCGAACTCTGTTTATAAGCTTTTGGCCTTTGTCAATTTATAGAAATGTTCTCATAGTGTTTGATTTAATATTTTAAACTATTATCTACTGTAATAAATTATATTATTTTCAATTTCCACCCTCATTGTTGCCTATGACTACCGTTGGTCGTCAACAACGCCTTTCAGCAACTAGTCATGAGCACTGACCTCTAGGCAAGCATCAGTCAACGGCCTTAGTCGCTACTACTAACCACATGCAACCCGTCTTTCGAGCGATTGATGTTCGTTGATATTGATGATGGTTGGCAACTGTCTCCAGGTTCAACAATTGGCCTTGAATCCCGGGCAAGCGTAGTTGGTGCCAATTGGTGGGTAACTAGTCTGGTGACATAATTAAGTCGCCCATTGATCTTACTATCGATAATCATCTGAATTATTGATCTTCAATGATAGTCAGAAATTATAATGTGGGATTGTGGTACAATAGATATATAGTTTTTGTTAGTGGTTGATAATTGTCCTTGTTGACCATTTGTCCTAGGCTATATATATTGACGTGTAACATGCCATCTACAACTAGTCATTCTAAAATCAATGATTATTTTAGAAAAGAACTAGTCACGGTTCCCTAGTTACAGTCGTTCTAAATCGTTGATTCATCCCGCTTCGATTTTGTTAACTTTAGTAGCTATAGTTGTTCTTGACAATGATTTTTAATTGACTGTCACATATCCACGATAGTCTACTTGTCACTATTGTTGGACCTCAAGATGGCAACGAGAGAAGGAAGACGATGAAATTAGTGTTCATCGGATCATGATACTGCGATAAGGTTGATATATACATAACGAGCTATCCAAATTGAGGCTAGTTTTCATAAGAATTCCTCAAACCTATCATATGTTTATGTATATAAGCGTATATTGATTCTTGTGAAATTTAATTAATTGAAAGTAGTCTTGTGTGTATAGTTATTTTCAATGTGATGAAAGCCAAGATTCCTTACAAAGATTCAGAATTTGGCCAATACAATAGAAAACTATCACACATAAACTCTGTCGAATATAGTTTGAGACCTCGAAAATAATTCAGTACATTGTTGCGCAAGGCAGACGCATCAAAGTTGATTTTCTCCGTTGAATGGTAGGAAATTGAGTATTTTTTAGTGCTGGTATAATTTTTTATATTTACATCTTTGGAATTAGAGCATGTCCTACTCTTTTAGCCCATCATGAGGAAAAATGAGGTAGGAGAGTGAATCTTGTAAAACTAAGCACAAAAGAAAGTAAAAGAGCAAAGAGGAACAATGAGTGAGGAGAAACAATATGGTCGACGAAAAGAGTAAATTTTTTTTTTCTTTGTGTTTGTTATTCGTTAACTTAACGCTATTTAGAAATGTACTATATAAATTAGAGTTTTTATGTATCGGACTTATGATGTGGTAAGAATGAAATAGAAGAAAACAACATTAGGATAGTTATTTATGTTACTTTACTTATGGTCATATTAATAGATAAGAAAAATATTTTAAAATGTGGTGGAACCAAAAATAAATAAATCATGAAGACAATACAATCACCATTTGTCAAACCATGACAAAGGTTAATGGGTGGTTTCATTTGACTTGCCCTGATCTGGTTGGCATATTTCTATAATATTTTATTTTCTCTAGAAAAATTCTTTGATCTACAAGTAATCCAAGAGTAATGAACTGAAAATGACCTTCACTTATGGAACTGAATTGCAACTACTACTCATTACCAGACCGAGAGAGAGAAAGAAAGGAGGTGGGGCAACCATGTTCGACTTCCCCTGGTGCTTACCCACCTCATCTCACTTACATCATCATATATTATTACTGTTTTGTTAAGAGTATTAAAAATTATATAAATTTTGTCCAGTTCTTTTGAAGAAATAATTCATATTTTCATGTTTTTTCAATTATTGGTAAACCTTATTTAGCTCTTATTTAGTCCCAATTTTTTAAAATTTATTTTTAACTATACATTACATGGACCTATAATGTTTTATTAATTTTCAATTACACATTTCATCAAATTTTATCAAAATTATCTAAAAATCTTCTTCTTCTTCCTTTTTTTATTTTATTTTTTTTATTTTTTTTTTTTTGTCTACACCAAACATGCACTTAGCAATATGATGAAAGACATATTTTGTTACGTGATTAATATTGTGGGCATGTTTATATTTGTCAATGATTTATTTGTTAATTGAAACCCAACCATCTCGTTTTATCGTTGAACAGAACAAATAGAAGAGTATTTCAAACAATTCTTTTGCCCCTTCTATTCCTTTTCAATTATAATTTTAGACTTTGTTTAGTAATTCAAGTATAAATTAAGTAATTGCGAGATGGTGTTATTACTGGATTTTGTGCCAAGAAACATAAACATTGATTTGAGAACCATCAATAAAATGTGAATATAACAAGATAGCTCAGAAATTGTTTCGTCACTTAGGTCTCTTATGACTATATCTACCTTTGATTCTACCAAAAATAGATAAACCTCTTGCACTATGATAAAAGATCCACAAGGTTATAGATCCAAGCGTGTTTACAGATCATCTACTCGGTTCAACTTACAAAGTATCTAGGTTCCACAGAAGAACCGTAATCCCCAAATATCACAACTCGACCAACAACTATGGTTCCAAGTTATTGTAGCACCAAGTTTCTAAAACTAATTCCAGAAACACAGTCAAAGAAATATAGAGAATCGAGAGAGAGATTTGGGAAGAAGATGAAGAAATCAAACGCTGCTCAATCTAATCTCAAAAACTTTAACCTCAATTGAATATAAGAGTCTATTTATACTTCAATCCAACAGACGGATGAATCTTGATGATCCAACGGTCACTGAGACAGATAAAAAACGCACTTTCCATTTCCAGTACTTAAAGTCGCATAATACATAATTGGATCCAAAATAGTTGTGTCAACATTGTGGGCTTGGGCTGGGGTAAAACTTTGGGCTTAAACTTGGGCTCCAACATCATGGGTCAACTGACTTTTGGGCTCAAAAACTTTACAGGTGTGCTTCATGGTATCTTATAAAATAACATATAATTTTCTTCATTATATTCTAAATCATTTGAATTTAATTATACATGATATTTCTTCCTCCTCTCCTTCCTCTTTCTTGCATCGAGTCCAAAAGCAGGGATTAAAGAGATCGACTAGTCCTGTTTTTCTTTACCTCTGGACCACCTATTTTATGGTACTAACTCAACAATTATTTGTTAGAATTAATTGGATTTTATAAGTGTTAAATATTTAATGATGCGGCGATTAAAATTAATTTAGAGTGAATTGGAAAAATCTCCACTAAAAAAAAGCGTATAATTGGTGAATAAGCGTGATGAATAAACACATTCATTCGAGATTTAATCTAGATCGTTAGATCACATAAAAATATAAAATTGTACAATTTAAGGATTGATTAATTAGATTAAATGGTACACATATTCATAAAGAGTCACACAACCATTCAAATAAACATTTCGATTCTATAAATAGGGACCCTAAATTCAATTTTCACACTAAATCAATTCTTGAATTATTGATTTATAATTTCTCAAATCTCTCAAAATTTCGTCAAATTATTTTGTTGGCACTATTTTGTAAAATCTGTCTTAAAGAAAATTGATTAAGCATACCTCTCTCCATCTTTGCTGCTACTTTATTTTATAGTGTTCTAGTTGATATACAACAACATTATTTACTGCACGCAAGAACATACCTTAAATTTCACGTCTACCTCTTACGCATGAGACTATATATTTTTTTTTCTTTCGGCTAGTGTCCTTTGATTAGTTTACTTGAGAGGACTCTTTGCTTGAAAAGACCGCAAACTTTCAATCATTAAAGAGAAATTGTTTCTGCATCAGATGAAAAATTAGCACACAAAAGCTGCAGCTCGTGGCGTGTTCAAACTTATAAAGCACCGTCCCATTATATTCGAGAGATACTATTGGCATGCCTTTTTTTTTTTTTCCAAAACTTCGCTTTCTTGTGTTGTATCGTATCGTGTCATGTTTTGTCTACGGTCCCCGTTTATATGCAAGCTAGATAATGGCCAATGGCATGCAAAACCTACTCCTCCTCAGTCAACTGTATATAAATACTATCAAACACATTATCAACATACACAAAATGGCTTCTTTCTTAAGTCACACACTCTTCATTCTTTACCTGAACATTTTCACATTCTCAATTACTTGCTCCAATGGCATATTATCAGAGGATATTTTCGAGGCAATAGCAAAGAAGCAAATGGCAAAAATGAGCCATCTCATTTCTACTTCCATGACATCATTAGCAGGAAAATCCTACTGCGGTGAAGATAATTAGAGGAATGAACTCGGATTTGGTACTACCTACATGATAGATGATGTACTAACAGAAGGCTAACCGGAACTCGAAGCTCATTGGACGAGCACAGGGGATGTATTCCTTGCATCACAGCATGATCTTGGATTGCTTATGATTGTAAACTTTGTATTTACAGATGGGAAATACAATGGGAATAACCTCAACATGCTTAGGAATAACCATGTTCTTGAAAATGTTAGAGAAATGCCAATTGTTGGGGGCTCAGGGCTTTTTAGGCTGGCTAAAGGGTATGCATTGGCACATACAATTTGGTTTGATCAAAGACTGGAGATGCTATTGTAGAATACAATGTGACTGTGCAACATTTCTGAAAATAGAGAATATGAAGGTTTTGTTCTTGTCAGTTTGTTGAGTCTACTTTGTCTTAAGTTTGTTGGAATAGGTTAATCTATTTACTGTTTTTTTTTAATTTGCAAATTTCATCTGATTTAGAGTTGCTCTTTTCTTCTTTCCTCTTGAGTGGTTAGTGCATAACTTGTGAGATTTAATTACTAATTTTGATGTCTATTGAAAATTTGTAGTCCTCGAGACATGACTAATTTCTTACAACCACTTAAAACATGCCAACAAAATGAAACAAAATAACTACAAGAATAACACTACACAAATTAAATAATTCGCCATTTTCATCTCAGCTTTTCATCTTTGTTCACAATCCATGAAGAGTATCCAAACAATGCTACCACTAAAAGTTTGAATTTATTCCATGCTTGACATGTGTGTGTTTGTGAGTAGTCAATTTGAAACATTATCATGCACTAAGTTGGTCATAACTTGACCCTCAATGGTCAAATTTTCCTTTCTCACTCGTTAGATGCACCCCCACCCCAAAAAAGTTGATGTTTTCTCTCAAATACGGAGTGCTAATTGCGAGGGTTTCTCTCGCATCACTCATTTCTTTCTTGCTCAAGTTTGACTTGTCTTAGCCAATGATAGCAATTACTCACGTTTGTGATGATTCCCTCTTTATTGAGTATTTCAATCGTCTAGCTTCCACTAGGCAACCTATTACATTCTACAAGTACAATCACATAGCTAATGATCATCATGACTATTGTACTCAATAAAGACCTAACATAGATAAATAATTTAACATAAAACACAAGTAACATTAATATCCACAAGTCATGAATTAAAGCAGTAACAAAAGAATCACATCATTAGTCAGCAAGCATACAATAACAAGAATTCTTTTTATGTTTTCAAAATAAAAATATTAACCCGAATTTTGGCACCTCGAAGTTAGAATATACATTGTCCTCAGCATTATAAGCAAAAGTAGACATAAAAGAAAAAGAGTTGAGAGACTTCTCCGGGTAGTTTGGATGATGTTGGCAAACTCGGGGCGGTGAGTCAGCGGTAAAGTAATCTAGTCGTGGTGTCGCGGATCGCATCTTAAGCAATGCTAATATCAAGTGACTATCGAGGATGTGGTGAAGTTGGTTTGACATGAGATTATAGGTGGCGTAATGGTAGCAACTTCATGTGAGGAGTAGAGAACCTTAACAATAGAGTTTGGAGAAGCCGTTTTCGGAGAGCTTCCCTACGTAATTAGGAAGCTTCCTACCAAGGCGAGGCGACAATCGGTCCGTTTGGTTATAAGCGTAAGGGCGGCGGCAGCGTTGTCTTGATGGCATCGTCGTAATTTCAGAATATTGCAAGGGTAATAGCTCAGCGTTCGAGTATCCGTTGGGGCTGAAACTTATTGGCCTTCATTTTGTAGGCGTTAAGCCGCTATGGATCAAGCAGGCGTCATTTGGAGTCGGTAACACGGTTATGAAAATTATGATTCTTGACCAAAAGGCGTCTATTGGTGTCACTTGGGTTATTTCTCCACATCTATTATCGGGGAGGCATGCTTGGTGGCGGTCGGCCGACCTCTCTCGTGCTCCAGTCTAACGGAGGGGCGACTGTGGGCTAACCTTATGCGCTAAATGAGCAATCCTTAGGGGCCATGAGGCGACTAAGGGCCTACTAGGCACCTCGAGAGAGGGCTAAAGTACTCGTTAGGATTTAGGAACTCTTGAGTGGCGTTGGCTTTGGGGCCGCCGTTGGGCACTCTTAGGAGGCATGAGGTTACCGATTGAGCATTGTTATGCCGAGGG
The DNA here is from genome assembly GCA_023638005.1 of Forsythia suspensa. Lineage (NCBI taxonomy): Eukaryota > Viridiplantae > Streptophyta > Magnoliopsida > Lamiales > Oleaceae > Forsythia > Forsythia suspensa. Next base: position 31,509,063 of record CM042671.1, read on the forward strand.
GCTACGCTAAGGATACGGTAACACCTCTGGGCGAATGAGTTATTGAGAAAAGTACTAAAGGGCACTCGTATGCTAACTTATGCGCTTTGGCTATGGGTTCTAGCCTTGCTGCGGTCAGTTGGTTAGAAATGCGGTTGTGGGGCAATGCCGCATAGTTGGAGTGAATATGGAGATCTGCCGTTGTTATTAGGCGAGTATGCTATGAAGGCATTTCAAGTTAGCCATAGATTATGAGTTATTACTGTTTGGGCGAGACCCTAACGAGGGACATTCTGACGCATAATTGTGATATATACGTAGAAGGGATGAGCAAAGGATTATGTTTTGGAGCATGCAAATGACCCTCGATGCTTTGGGCGGAGACTAGGGAAGGTCCTATCCATCGAGTATGCTTGAGAGGACCGTGTCTTGGGCAAGCTAGGTAAGTTGGTCCAACGAGTTGGAGAACATCGACAAAGATGTGCATTATGAATGAGCGAGTGCCTTGGCACCAAGTGTAGCGAGGATGCGTTCGAGTGTTTACGCTAGTAAGCTTTAATGGGTAAAATGTGCAGCGGGTTATGTTTAGACTCGTGATGAAAAATGCGGAAGATGGTTGAATAGAGTGAAACTCTTTGCCAGGAGAAAAAAAATAGTCGTCTTCTTGCGACTAGAAGAGTCAATCCGTGACGGTTGGTATCGAGCACGAAATTATACATTATCGAGTATTTTGTGTAGACCTAACTACTATTGCAATATGGAATTGGCCCGAAAAGAACTCGTCGAGAGGAAGGCAGTTGAAACTAGATTGAGAAAAATTGTGACGGTTTGCAACACGGTGAGGATTGTTGTCATTAGCTTTAAACTACTACAATAGTTAGATTGTAGATTGTGCATGATTTTGGGATGTCGAACATCGATTGAGTATCGGTTGGCATCCTTATAAGAAGCGAGGAATGCTAGCTTGATTGAGCTTATAGTGCATCGGTTTGGCTCACGAGAGCAATGTCGCACTTCGTTGTTGTGACTATAGATGGTGTGAGCGGGTAACCGTTTATGGTTATTGGTTATTGCTCGATTGGGTGAAGTTCATTAGTCGATTAATGGTGAACTTGTTGATAGCATCGAGAATGGATCTATGGCGGCTTGGTTAACAGTTTGTTTGGGCACGATATGATCATTATCGAAGTCTCGAACAAAACAATGGTTAATGTTATTAAGGCCGCAATGATAGTTGTTAGCTTTTCGATTGGCAAGTCGGTTTTGGGCAAAAAGCTTAGCTATTGAGTAACTGCGTTGATGATAGCTTTGAGTCGATAAGGCCAAGAAGATGGTTGTTAACCTTTTTCCATGGGTATTAAAGGTAAAATCTAACGTACTGTACATCTTGACTTACGATAGGGGACATGTCAATTGGTCGGGTGGACAATGGTGCCACCAATACAAGTTATTGTGGCCGTGTTGCGAGGAGGCCATGAGTCGGGAGGTGATTCTAAAGGCATCGTAGCCTTATGGTGGTAGGATACCTCATTTTGGGAGAATCTTCAAGCGTGGAAGATAGAGGAGCTTCGAGACAAATGAAGGCGGTGATTTGCCATGTGATGGTAAGATACCACCTTGTTGAGAACTTCAAGGTGTGGGAGGATGAGCGTTAGTGAGAATGGTGAAGAGTCACCTTATGGACGCATTGAGCGTTTCTAATGTTTTTCAAGTGATTGCCCTCACAAGTTTCATGATCGAACTTGAATCGAAAGAGTTAATTGCTTGTTTTGGTCGAGATATGGTTTGAGTTAAACAATTGATCTCTTACCCATATCTATTTGGGGCATTAGTCGGGTTAGCTAATTGCCATGTTGGAGTTGGTATCAAAGCCGCCCTTTGAACTGCAAGTTGGTGTTAGCTAATTGCCATGCTAGAGTTGGTGTTAAACAAAGTGATTGATTAAATTGCTTCTTTGGATAAGCCGCCCTTTGGGCTTCAAGGTGGACGTTAAAGGCCTTAACTTAGGCGTTAGATGCGATGATTTGAGAAAGCCTTAGGAAAAGGCAAGGCGTTGAGCGAGTTGTGCGAGAATTAAGAGGGGCGTTTAGTTCCTACCTTGAGCCTTTGGGCGCCAATGACATGAGCGCTTAATGAGCAGGTAAGGCATGTCTGAGAATCGAGAATGGGACATATTGTCTCCACCATGGGCGCTAGGCGTGATGACATGAGTGTCTTGAATGGGCAAGGTGTGTCTTGAAATTTTAAAATTGGTACATTGAGCTCTTAGGCGTGTGTGCCGATAATTTGAGAACAACTGCGGACATGTAGAAATGCGAGTTAAGCGAGAAAATTGAGTTGTGTCGACTATGTTCCTAGGGAGAACTACAGCGTGTGTCTTCACAAAGGGATCAAACATAGGCGACAAGGAAGCACCGAGGCTTTCAAAAACTCGAAAAGAGTTGAACAAGATAGCGTTGTGCTCAAAATTTGTCAAGTTGAGAGCTAAATATGGATTTCAATTCGGTATGTGAAATATTGGCACTCTGGACATACAAATCTGTTCGATCGATGAACTAATGCTTGGGCATAGGGTGAAGATTGGGACCAAATATAATCTGAGATTTTTCTTTGTGGAGCTGCGAGACACGGTTGGTTAGGATAACCACACCCGGCGGGGATGTACCAAATTTTTTTAGGTGGGACAAACCTAAATTCTTATATGTTGGCGTGTTTTCGAGGACGTCAACACCTTTGAGTGGATGAGGGTGTCACAGATGGATCATACACTTGTGTTGGACGACATTGCATCAACAACAACCGAGTCGATTATAGGATGGCTTATCGGCTATAACTTGCGATATGGGATGACTTGGTTCTAAGATGATTTAGCGTTGTTGATTGAAGGTCGATTGGCTTGAGAACCTAGAAGAGTGAGGTATGCGGGATGTGTGCACTTGTGTTGAAAACGATAACAACTTATCGATGCAAGATGGCGTATCGGTGATAACTAGTCGAGTATGGTATGGCTTGGTTACGAGTTGATTCAACATTGTTGATTGAATGATTGGCTTGAGAGCTTAAAAGAAGCGAGATTGCGGGATGAACAACGATCGAAGTGGAAATCACTGTATACTAAATTCTTAGTATATTCCATGTCAGCGAGGGCGTTGGCGAGAATTGAGTGGAGAAAGATGTCGCGGATCGCATCTTAGCTTAACACTACTATCCGTGACAATCGGGGATGACAGTGAAGTTGGCTTGACATGAGATTATAGGTGGCGTAATGGCAACAACCGTGTGAGGAGCAGAGAACCTTAACAATAGAGTTTGGAGAAGCTATTTCACGGAGAGCTTCCCTAAGGAGTTAGGAAGCTTCCTACAAAGGCAGGCGACAATCGAGTCCGTTTGGTTATAAGCGTAAGGGGCGAAGGCGACAGCGTTGTCTGATGGCATCATCATAATTTGAGAATATTGTAAAGGCAATAGCTCGGTGATCGAGTATCCGTTGGGGCTGAAACTTATTGGACTTCATATTGAAGATGTTAGCTTCCCTACGGATCAAATGGAGCGTCATTTGGAGTCGGTAACACGGTTATGAAAATTATGATTCCTCGACCAAAAGATATCTATTTGTGTCACTTGGGTTATTTCTCGCATCTATTATAAAGGTAGGCATGCTTGGTGGCGATCGATCGACCTCCTATGTGCTTGAGTCCTAACGGAGGGGGCGGCCAGTGAGCTAACCTTATGTACTAAATGAGCAATCTTTAGGGGCCATAGGGGCAACTAAGGGCTGCTTTAGGCATCTCGAGAGAGGGCTAAAGTACTCGTTAGAGTTTGGGAACTCTTGAGGCGGCGTTGGCTTCGGGGCGCCGTTGGGCGCTTGGAGGAGGCTTGAGGTTCTTGATTGAGCATTGTTATGCCGAGGGCTACGCTAAGGATACGGTAACACCTCTAGGCGAATGAGCTATCGAGGAAAGTACTCTAAGGGCCTCGTATGCTAACTCAAATGCGCTTTAGCTATGGATTCTAGCCTTGTCGAGGGGTCAGTTGGTTAGAAATGCGGTTGTGAGGCAATACCGCATAGTTGGGTGAATATGGCGAGATCTAGTTGTTGTTGGGCGAGTATGCTATGAAGGCATTTCAAGTTAGCTATAGATTATGAGTTGGCCTGGCAGGCAAGACACTAACGAGGACATTGCGTGCGCATAATTGTGATATATACGTAGAAGGGATGAGCACAAGGATTGTGTTTTGGGCCGTGCAAATGACCCTCGATGCCCGGATGGAGCTAGGAAGCTCTTATCCATCGGTATGCTTGAGAGGACAATATGTTGTGCATGGGCATGCGGGCAAGTTAGCTAAGTTGGTCCAGCGAGTTGGAGAACATCGGCGAAGATGTACATTACGAATAGGCAAGCGCCTTGGCACGAAGTGCAACACAGGGATGCGTTCGGTGTTTACGCGCTAGTAAGCTTTGTGGGTAAAATATGCAGCGAGTTATGTTTGAGGCTTGTGATGGAAAAGGCGGAAGGTAGTTGAATAGAGTGAAACTCCTGCCGCACGGAGCAAAAAATAGTCGTGCTACACAACTGGAATAGTCAGTCCGTGACACGTGGTGTTAGCATGCAAATGTGGGCATGAAAATCATCTAGCTGGCCGGTACATTGGTCGACATGCCGTTTGATATAGGCAAACCATTTTGTCAATTCTCATTGTAACGATCGAGATCCCTCAAGTCGAGGATCATACCCCTGACCATACTCGTCCTAGTGATATACCAAGCTCGCATATGCCGTTATCCTCCACCTCCGACTTCTCCTTCACGAAGACCATTATAATCTCCTTAATGGCGGATTGACTTGCTCACAAAATGCGGTGGATAGCTTACAACATGTCGGTGGATGGCTTAGGTTTGACATCATTGCTTCAACAAGTGCTAGTCTACGCAACAAGCACTTAACTCTCGGTTTGACACAATGTTTCCTCTGCTTCCTCCATAGTAGAACTAGTCTTTCTAGTTTTTTTATCTATGTGTTTTGTTTTGGAAACAATTTTAATTAATGCATATTTTGTTTGAACTATGATGTCTTTAAATTTGAGTTTATCAATGAAATACATCTTTGGTTTCATTTAGGAGGAACGTATCTCTATCACCTTAATGTATTGCTCTTATCTTTTGTTTTATTCCAAAAGGAAAAAAGCGTAGGATGTGTGATGAAATTGGTGAATAAGTCGTGATTAATGTATGTGATGAAATTGGCATGGAGAACTATTGAAATCAAATTGATAAATATTGTGATAAATTAAATGGAAAATATAGCATGCTATAAATTTATCAAACTATGCGTACTTGAAAAGAAAGCGGGAATATATCGCTATCATTTATCATATTATTTGTTATATTCTCAACTACTCATCATATTGTTTGTCATAATAAAAAGGGAGAAATTGTTGACTTATAATTAACTTTAATCTTAATATTTTGATCATAACAAATAAATTAGTATTATTTACTAACAATACATTTTCAACTAATATTCAAAGCGCTCAAACCAATCATCGTCAAGATCAAAACAATATTACAAATCGAACTCTCAAACAAGTCAAGATCAAAGTCAATCATTCAATACAAGAGTTCGAGATTCGAAATTCAAAATTCAAGATTGAAGATTAGATTTAGGGTAAATAGCACCAATGGTTACGAACGCTTTGAATATTTATAACGATGAAGTCTGAACGCTTTGTTTACTAGCATCAGGAGTTCGACCTTTCAAGCGTCGCACCATGGGTCCTTTTAGATGAAAAAGCGTCAAAATATCATTAACTTATCACGCGCCACTGCGTGATGAATTTACGAAGGTAAAATTGTCCGAGAACTCTTTGAAATATAATTGCTTAAATGCGTCGTCGTCAGTCATCCGACCTCAAGCGGATAGAACAAAATTCATCTTATTATCTAATCCAAAAGGATTACGTATATAATGCTTGACTAAAATGAAAAGCAGTACCTCTGGGCATCGAGAGCTGGAGCTGAACAAAAAAAACACTTGAAGGAAACTAAAAGCGAGATGAAATTGGAAAACAAGACATGGGTTTGCATCTAAATATGGTGGGTACAGCGGGAAAAAGCTATAACACATTGCCATGGTTTTGAGAATGAGATCTTGACACATTCTTCAACTACTTCTTTCTACTGCCCGTAGGTGTGGTGAGTGAAATGGATGTCTTGGTATGTGTAGGGAAATTCGGATGACTACTTTTATCTCACTACTACCCATCTTAAGTAAAAAAAAAACCATTTTTTGTGTATATACTAAGAAGAAATATTACAAGAAACAAGAGAGAAAGGCGAAGGATGCGGCAGCGAGATGGCAAGTATGAAAAGGGCTAAAGAAGAGTGCATTAAAGATTTAGGAATATTCTTGATCATACTCTTTTACGCAACACATATGAAATTGAAGAAGATAAAGAGGATTCAACGGTTCCTAAAGATATTGCTCAACCTAAAGATTTAGGAATATTGCTCATCCTATCATTGGAGGATGTGGATGGTGATGATAATGAAGCAATTAGATTTCAACGGATCTTGGATAATTTTCCTTCGAAATTCATCATCTGTGGTGCTCGTGATGAGTTAATAGAATTTTGACATTTTCCATCTAAAAGGACTCTTGGTGCGTATGTTTGAAAGATTGAACTCCAATTTGCTAGTAAACAAAGATTGAGAATCTCATCATTACAACGTTCAAAGGTTCGAGACTCACAGTGCTATTTACCCGCACATTTATAGATGAAATGTAAATATACTAATTCTTTGATCTTTAGCATTAAGTGGATGAAAGCTCAAAAATAATTTTATGCCCAAAAACTATGTTGATATCACTTACATAAAATATTTTTTTAAAGTCAAAAATTAAATTTTCAAAACTTTTGAAAAAATTAATTCTTTCATCCGTTTGGTGAGCTGGTAAAACCGATTGGACATAAAGGTCATTGTTTAACGATCTTTTTCAAAAAGAGACCGTTTGATTTCTCTTTGTTCTATGACTATTTTTTTCATACGAAATATTATAGGTCGGCGTTTGATCATACGAATAGACGAGAAAATTTTGAAAATTGATCTCTATAAATTGTCCTTCATTTATTATCATTGATACACTTACAAGAGTATAAAAAAGAGAATCATATTGAGAAAAATCATTCAAATTTTATTGTACTTATATCTTCAAAATCGTTCATTGAAAACTTTGATTGATCAAATCAAACTTTTGAATCATCATCATCATCATCAAAATTTCTTTCTAACACTTGAGCTTTTCATTTATTGCTATTTATTTAAGTGTTAGTCTCTCTTAGTACTAAACTTGTATATATCATTTATTAGAGAGAAATACTATCTCAAATCTACTTATTCATATTTTTGGATCATATTAAGGTCCTTAAAGCTCAATATTGTATAAGAATTCGGTGCTCCTTGTTTGAAAGTCACCGAAAATGTTGTGAAGTTTTGATTGTACCATAAGTCAATCAAGATAATGGAAAACCGTGCTCATGGCGGAGAGCTTAGTAGCAGGGGACATATATAGATCATTGTTGGATCAAAGGCCGCTCTCTACCTTTTATTTACTTATATTGTGCTTATATTTTTACTTGTTTAATTTACATCTCTTAAGTTTCTTATTTTGAGATTGTTTTCTGAAAATTTTTATAAAACCAATTTACCCCCTCCCCTCCCGGTTAGTTTTTTTGGGTTATCAATTGGTATCGAGCAAGATGCTCATTTTTAAAGTAAATTTTGCAATCTTGAATAATGGCTAACCATAATATTCAAAGTCTTGAAGGACATTCTACAAATTGTCCCCCCTTCTTTAATGGTACACACTACAATTATTGAAAAACTAGAATGATGATATATATATATATATATATATATATATATATATATATATATATACACACACACACAATCAATAGATTACAACATTTGGGAAGTCATTGAATTTGGTCATTATGTGCTTGTGCAGAAATTATTAAAGTTGATGATAAACCGGGACCAAACTATTCCAAATCCTAGAGAGGAATATGATGAAGAAGACAAAAGAAAATTATCCCTAAATGCTAGAGCCAAAAATTTGCATTATTGTGCCTTAGATAAAAATGAATTCAATCGCATTAGCACATGTGATTCTGTTTACGACATTTGGCATGCTTTAGAAATCACTCACCTATGTACTAACAAAGTAAAAGAAACTAAGATAAATCTTTTACAAAAGATTTTGAGAATTTCTTCATGAAGCAAAATGAACATATAGTAGTTATGATTACTCATTTCATCGATATTATTAATGACTTTAAGGGCTTTGATGAAAAATTACTAAAGGTGAACTTGTAAGTAAAATATTTAGGTCTCTTTTAGAAGATTAGAATTCCTTGAGGGGCGTTGATTGAAAATACAAAAGATGTCAACATATATCCATTGGAGGAGCCCTACGGAGCATTGATTACTTACAAGCTAAACAATTCCGAGACAAAGGAAAAGCAGAAAAGAGCAAAGAAGAGATGAAGGACCCTCAAAGCGACAAATTGTCTTAAAATCAACAAATGAGAAGGCTCATCAAATATGAATATGAGTAATGAAGAACTTGATGGTCTAGATCTTCTTGTAAAAAAAAAAATAGAGAGGTTTACGAAATAATAAATCGATTCAAAAAAAGAAGAAAAAGCGTTAAGAGAAAAGTAAGAAGATTGTTTGCTATGATTGTGACAAACCGGTCACAAAAGAACCGAAACGTCCAAACAGAATAAATTCACCAAGAAAAAAATACTTTAAGCAACTTGGGATGATAGTGATGAAGAAGACCATGATGAAGATGAAAATCAAGAAGAAATTACCAACATGTGCTTCATGGCTATTGAAGATGAGGTAAATGATATAATGATTTATCTACCTTTTATGATGAAATCCTTGAAGAATTTGAAAAACTTGTTACAAAATACTCCTCTTTTAATAATAAACATTCCTTATTCCTTATTGAAAAAGGTAGTTAAAAAACTCTTAGTAGCATAAAAAGATTTTGAAAAAGAAAAGGATAATAAAAAATTCTTAATTAAAGAAAATCTCTCCTTAAAAGAAAAAGTTGTAGACTTGACAAACATTGTTCACAAATTTACCTAAGGAAAGAAAATTTTTGTATTAATGCCTGCTGAATAAAAATGTGTTTTTGATAAAGGAGGTATTGGATACAAATAATTCTTGAAACAAAAATCTCTTGAAAAAATATTTTTATCAAACCATCCAATTCTACTCAACAAAATGTGACATGTAGCTTTTGTAAGAAATTTGGTCATGTTGCATTTAATTGCTTAATTAAAAGAGACTACACTTTGAAAACATAAGTAGGTAAAATAATCCACAAATACTAACTATCAAGGACTCAAAGTTATGTGGGTACCAAAGATAAAAATTGAAATAATTTTTTGTAAGTACTAAGGAAAATGAAAAGCAATTGGTTCTTGGATAGTGGTTGCTCAAAACATATATTTGGTGATCGAACATTGCTATCTAACCTCAATAGAAATGATGGATGTCATGTTACTTTTGGAGATAACGCTAAGCAAAAAATCATATGCATTGGAAATATCGGTAACCACTTATCTCATTCTATTGAAAATGTTTTCTTAGTTGATAATTTCAGACATAACTTGCTTAGTATAAGCCAATTATGTAATAAAGGTTATCTCGTTAAATTTGATTCTTCTAAATGCCTCATTGCATGATGCTATATCTAAGGAGGTAATGTTCATAAAGAGCCGAAGTAAGGATGTTTACATCATAAATATTGAATTTGAGCTTAAAAGAGAGATAAAATGCTTATCAAGTATAAAAGATGACTCTTGGCTATGACATTGAAGATTAGGTCATGTTAGCATGGACTTACTTTCTAAAATCTCTAAAAATTGCTTTGTAAATAAGATTTGAGAAAGATAAAATTTAATGATACTTGTCGATTTGAAAGCAGGCCATATCTCAAAATCATGGACCTCCAAATTGAAAGCAGCGCCATATATGCGAGAATCGGCATGAAATTCCCCACCTTCTGTAAAAATCGCCGAATTCCGACAAGGTTGGTTCCGGGGCCCCTTGCGGGTGGCGCGTGGGACCAGCGCCCGGCGCAAAAATCTGACTTGTTTGGCGGTTAATCCACCCGGATCCATCATCGGTTTTCCGCGCATGAGGACGATCGCACTTAATCAAGGTGAGCAGACATATGCTTAATTTGTTTACGGTCGTCTACACTTTCTAGCGGAGGCGGAATGAAAATCTTTTCTACTATTTTATTTGCTCCACGAGGGCTTGGTTATTCACTCTATTACGCATTGGCCACAGGCTACATCGAGGTGGCCGTCGTTTATTTTATTTGTGGAGGGAGGTAGGCGCTACGAGCCATTCAAGTTTACACTTGTTGGCAAATTCTCACAAAGCCTACTATGGCAAAGGTGCATGATTGCTACGAAATTTGGATTACGTGGTGATTATAGGCTTGGCTTGATAGATAGCAAGCATGTATTGATTCAGCCAGCGCATGAAAATGATTATAGTAGATTGTTTTT
>CM042671.1:31519737-31769645 GCA_023638005.1 Forsythia suspensa
TGACTTTCTCGAAAAAAAATTCATTGTTAAAGTGAAATTTCTTGTAGTGATTCTCTACCGGAGCATCACTACTTGGATGATTTGATCCGAAATTCACATCGAAATACTTTTCTCCACGAGTGAATAGATCGAAGCATGAGATATCCAACTTCCAACAACTGAGTTGGAAAATTTTCACGAGACATGGGAAAGATTCAAGGAACGCTCGAAAATGTCCAAGTCATAGTTTTCCTTTGGCGACTCAAAATCATTTTTCTACTCGGTTTAGTTCCAAGCTCGTTCTTCAATAGATTCTGCGGTGGCTCTATCGAACATAGATACGTCGGTGATCATCACGACCTATATGAAACGATGAGTGAATAGAGGGTTGCAAAGAAAGCAACATGAATACATGAAATAGAAATCAATTCGCTTGATCGGCAAAATTAATGCATTGGTAAAGCGGATGGAGGCTATGAAATATTCTCACTCACCAATATGTCGGATGTTGCCACCAATATGTGTAACATGTAGAGCAAACCACCAATCATCGAATGCCCTTTAACTACTATTGATATGTCATCACCGAACAGTGCATATGCTCGTAACTTTCAAAGCAGAGAATAATCCATACTCATAGACCTACAATCCTGGATGGAGAAATCATCCATACTTCTTATGCAAATTTAATACCCAAAACATTCAAAATCCACCAAATCAAGAAAAACCTCAGGAAAGAGAATGAGGATTAGAAGAAATGGTCGCTAAATAGTCAGAACGGATGGAAATGAGATTCAAGAAAGTGCAGAAAAGACAAGACGTCGCGATAAAAAATATAGAAAATCAAATTGGACAGTTAGCTAAAATATTGAACGAGCGAAACCAGGCACATGACCAAGCAATACTAAGGTAAATCCAAAAGAGAAAGTAAAAGCAATTACCACGAGAAGCGGAGTTGAATTGCCAAAAATTCATGTAAAAAGACCAGGCGTGGAAAATGAAACCGTGTCTAGCAAAGAGAGAGAAAACAAATAAGATGCAGAAGTTGAACAAGAAAAATGGAAATCTCCACCATATTATATTCCACCACCTACTTACGTCCCTCCAATTCCATTTTCTCAAAGGCCGCGAAAACAAAAGCTAGACCAGCAATTCAAGAAATTCCTTGATGTATTCAAGAAACTCCAAATCAACTTACATTTTGTCGACGCTTTAGCTCAAATGCCGAGTTATGTAAAATTTATGAAGGAAATTATTTCAAACAAAAGGAAGTTGGAGGAGCACGAAACATCATGCTTCTGAGGAATGCAGTGCTATAATAGAAAATAAGCTACCTCCAAAATTAAAAGATCCAAGGAGTTTTACTATTCCCTGCACTATTGGTAGTTTAATTTTGATAAAGCTCTATGTGATTTAGGTGCTAGTGTGAATTTAATGCCCTATTCTATTTTTAAGCATTTCGGTTTGGAAGAAGCAAAGCCAATAACAGATCCTTGCGACTTGCGAGATAGGACCGTCAACGTCCAAGAGGGATCGTTGAAGACATATTAGTGAAAGTGGACAAGTTCATATTCCCGCTAATTTTATTATTTTGGATATGTGCAAAACAGGATGTACCACATATTTTGGTTTGACCTCTCTTACTCTGGTCAAGCATTGCTTGATGTGCAAAAGGGCAACTAAAGTTGAGGTTGAATGATGAACATATCACATTCGATGTGTTTAAAGCAACTAAAATTTTGAACTCTCGATTCCTATTTCCAAATTGATGCCATTGACCAAGAGAGAACTAATACTTTCATTGTCTTCGCACCAATTTTTATTCAAAATTGGTGCAAAGACATTCAATGCAAGCAATTCAGTCCTCCAAAGATCTATTCAAAGTGACTTGAGTGATCACCACGATAAAGTCAAGCTAATAACTTTAAAGAAGTGCTTAATGGGAGGCAACCCATTTTTCTATCCTTTATTTAAATTTACGTATTATTTAAATTTTAGGATTTTACTTGACTCGAAATATAAATTAATAGGTTAATTGATAGCTAGTCCTCGTGGGTTCTATACTCTACGTCTCATTTTATTACTTGTAACGATCCGTCTACTTGCAGATTGAAATCACACAACAGTTGACACGCTTTTTCCCCATAGTCCTAAGAAGTGAACTTGGTTGCCACGGTGGTCCATGGAATGCGTGTTGAAGATGCACTATTGCATTCGCAAGTTCTGATAAACAAGCTTGCTAAACTGTCTATCACGTGATATTTATATTTGACATCTTAAGGTGAGATTCAATATGTTTGGGTTCTAAATTAGTTTACTAATTCTCGTATGTATTTTGTTCCTTCTTTCTTTAATTATCGTTCTTCCCGATTCATCTATCACCATTTTTCACTCTTGACGAGTTTTGACCTCTTAAAGTTTTCAAATGTCGCTTAGACCCATGGTCCTTCCGTGTGAACAATGAATCTTGCATGCTATGTTGTGTTAGGAATTGAGACCAATTTCTTTATTGTCCACAAGATCCTTGTTCGAGAAATATAACAAAATAGAAAAATATGAAGATAGAGAAAGATTTACTGATGTCAAACTTTCACTATATGAAAAATTGTTACAATCATATGGATTTTATCTACTCAAATCCCCAAGTATCTCAAGAAAAATAATATCCTAAACTTTACCGCACCCACCAATTTCTACTCTTTGTAGAACCCAAAAAAAACAAGAAAAACAACTAGGATGCTATTCTTATAATTTTCTCTCGGAAAACCCTCAAGTCACACTTACAAAGAGAATAAACTACGTCAATTTATAATTAACGATGACCTAGATGTCTTCCAAGTTTCAACTATCAAAGTGTCCAAAATTTGGAAACTTGTCCAATTTTAGCCACCAAATATAATATCATATCAAATCAAATCAAATCATATCTTTTTCTTTTCAACATTGGTGCATCTTTTGATTTTATCAAGTTTTAAGAAAATATCACAACAATCTCCACCTTGACGAAAACGAGTCAAAACTCAATCATCTCTTCGCACTCTTCATCTCGATACTTAAAAAATAGTACACTTTGACAATCCCAATTCTCAAAATAGAAAATTAACATACTCCACCATATAAGTATAATCACTTAGAATTAACGAATTATAAGAATTTCATCGGCTCATGTCGAATAAATTTTTTGAAATATTATGGTGCAACTCTTTGCTTGACTTACTTGGAAGTTCATCACCATCGACATCAATTCCATCACACACCTTGCATTAATATCAAGCTAATGTCCGTGTGCAAATATGTGGACCGCTAGTAGTAACATCCTCTATCATGGCAACTAGCGCATGCCACAAGGATGTATATATTTACTCAAGAGACATCATCGCTCCCATGAAGAGAGACATATTGTCCATATCGATGTCGAGCGTTAGCGAGCCTGCTCCACCTTTTAGATAATTTTTCCTCGCGTGACGGTTTTTCAAGTATCTTTGTCGGAAATAGGGTTGGTTTTCCTTTCAAAACCTTGTGTAGTTTAGATTGAATCAAAACATTCTTGACTTGTACTTGCCACAAGTCAATATTAATTCTTCCGTCAAATTCTCTACTTAATATTTGATAGACATATCTTCTCTAGCGCAACGCCTCGAACAACCCGGCTCGATGCCACTTGTTGGTAATTGAGACCAATTCCTTTATTGCCCACAAGATCCTTGTTAAGAGAAATATAACAAAGCAGAAAAATATAAAGATAGAGAAAGATTTACTGATGTCAAACATTCACTAAATGAAAAATTGTTACAATCATATAGATTTTATCCACCCAAATTCCAAGTATCTCAAAAAATAATATCCTAAGCTTTACCACACCCACCAATTTCTACCATTTGTACAACCCACAAAGTAAACAAGAAAAACAACTAGGATGTTAGGCTTACAATTTTCTCTAAAAACCCTCAAGTCACACCTACAAAGAGAATAAACTACGTCAATTTATAATAAACGTATGACCTATATGTTTTCTAAGTTTCAACTACCAAAGTGTCCAAGATTTGGAAACTTGTCCAATTTTAGCCACCAAATATAATATAATATCAAATAATATCATATCATTTTTTTTCAACAATTGGTGCATCTTTTGATTTTGACAAGTTTTGAGAAAATATCTCAATATGTTGCTCCAACTCAGGAACATGCATCGTACTTGTGTATGGATCTAAGTGCCAATCATGGTCAATAGATGCTATCATTTGGAGACATGCGATCGTGTCATAGCTTTTTCTTTGCCACCCTTGTTAAATGGATTCTATCAAAAGTTCAACTTTATACATCGATTCAATGCCACATCATTAGTAGCAAACTAATATTTTGATTCTTCACATATTCTACATAACTTTGACACGATAAAGTATTCAAAGTATTGCATTTTGAAGAAAGAATCTAAATTATAGATTAATAGTGAGACGAAAGAAGAAAAAATCTTGTTCTTTTGTTCGTAAATTAAGTGGATTATTATTTGTACCCTGTACAAGGTATCAGAGATTTTGTCAGTTCCTGAAGGTCAAACATGTATGTCATGAGGACACATGGACGCCAATGTAACCAAAATATTGAGAGTAACAGAGTTAGCTATTATCAAGAGAAATGTTGGTGAAACCAAAGGGGTTAGTAGACTTTCTACACCATCCATTAACACTTATTATTGTTACTGAATGAAATAAAATTGTGGAATTATGCTGCCTATTTTGCGTTATTTGATTCAATGCAGGAATAGTTTTGAAAATGATAAAGGCTTAATAATCTAAAATAATATACAAAATATCTCACTAAAAAGTACTAAATTTTGTGACGATAAATTGTTTGTGATCAACTTTGGCGACTATAAATTTTATATTTTCAATAAATATATTTTGATCAAATTTAGTCAAATAAAGTTGAAAGGGATACATGTTTCTTTAGTCAAATAAGACGGAATAAAAGAAAGAAAAAGAAACACTAAAATGACATAAAGGCTTTCTCACTCTTTCTTCTAGAAAATACCAGTATAATTATTCTGTCGGTGGAATATTTAAATGAGCACTTAAGTGCTGCCCGAGTCGGCAGCACATGCCCGACTCGGGCATTATATATTTGCCGATATTTAAACGCAATTAATCATATTATTCCACACCTAAAATTGCAATTATTTTCATAAATAACATGTTACCATGTTTGTAGTCCGAAAATTTATTTAGAATATGTTTAGTAAAGAAATGTTGTACAATATAAGTAATAGGTCTTGCAAAATATGTGGATAAAAAATAGAAGTTATGGATTCTACGAAATATGTAGATAAAAATTATATTTGACCAGTTTATAAGTACTTATTAATGACAAACATAATCTTACTTACAAGTTTGATTTGATTGAAAGTATATCCCGTGCCATGTTTCAAAGGCTTGGTCTAGAATAGAATACAACATTAAAAGTACGAAATGATACCATGTTAACATGCATTGTTAATTGGAAAATTATAGGCAAGAGTTTGTTTGGATAAGTTTAAATTATAATTTAAGTTAGTTAAGTTGGTCAAACATATTTTTAATCGATCACATAATTCGTTAGATCCAGAACTCACTATCTACTTATTATCTACACATTTCATAAACTTATAAGACTTCAAGAATAATCTCAGTGTCAAACATGCATTCAAATAGTGACAAGAAGGCTTGAAGTATTATTGATACACTACCCATTTGTACTATGACCTTTGGCGTCCACTTGTAGCCATGAAATCTTCTTTGGATGAAAAAAATTAAGTAGCAATTTTATGTAAAAAAAATATGACACTATCGAAAATATTTCGATACAATATTCATTTCAATGCGAAAGTTACTTTTATTCCGAATAACATCACTTTCAACTTGAATATCGTTTCATCCCGACGACATTAGTTTCATCCCAAACACTACCACTTTCAACCTAAATATCTCTTTAATCTCGAACAACCCTCTTTCTTTCCATCAATATTTTCTCTTAAAAGGAGACTTCGAATATTTTTGTCATGCCAATTCTTGGTTTTCTCTTTATGCAGCTTTGGCATTTTCATAAGCCTCGAACCTGAATTCCTCCATTTCATTCAACTGAAGCAGTCTTTTCTCACCGGCTTCTTTCAAGTCGAAATTTAACTTCCTCAATGCCCAGTAGGCTCGGTGCTCCAACTCAACCGGTAAATGGCACGCCTTCCCAAAAACTAGGCGATAAGGTGACATTCCAATTGGGGTTTTGAATGCAGTTCGATATGCCCAAAGGGCATCATCCAGTTTTCTCGACCAATCCTTCCTCGATGAACTCACCGTAAGCTCCAAGATCCTTTTCAACTCCCGGTTGGAGATTTCCACCTGCCCGCTAGTTTGTGGATGATATGGAGTAGCCACACGGTGCTTCACACCGTATTTTGCCAAAAGAGTGTCAAACTGTCTATTGCAAAAATGCTTACCTCCGTCACTGATGATTGCCCGAGGAGTCCCGAAACGCGTAAATATATTCTTTTTGAGAAAGTTCACCACCACCTTGCCATCATTGGTCGGTAAGGCTACAGCTTCTACCCATTTAGACACGTAATCCACAGCTACCAAAATGTAGGAATTTGAGAATGATGGTGGAAACGGGCCCATAAAGTCAATACCCCACACGTCGAAAAGTTCAACCTCTAGAATGCTTCGTAGGGGCATTTCACGCTCGAGATATGTTCCCGTCCTTTGGCACCACATTACATTTTTTACCGCATCGTAGGCATCTTTGAATAAAGTCGGCCAATAAAACCAGTTTGTAGGACTTTGGTCATTGTTTTGGTAGCCCCGAAATGACCTCCGTGATGGTGAAGAATGACATTGCTCCAAGATGTCTCCATTTCTTCTTCGTAGGCATCTCCGAATTACTTGATCGGCTCCCCTTCAGAAAGAATAGGATCTTCCCAAAAATAGTGTTTAAGTTCTCGAAAAGAACTTTTTTCGACGTTGATGATCATAATCCGGTGGCATGATATTGCTTGCAAGGTAATTCACATAATCACGCATACCACGGTGCACTCCCCAACCGCTCAATCCCAAAATCTGCTCATCCGAAACTTCTCATTTATTTCACCTTCCTCATTGCCTTCCGTCCGCTCGATTCTTGACAAGTGGTCGGCTACCACGCTCTCAACCCTTTTTGTCTTTAATTTCCAAGTCGAATTCTTGGAGAAGTAAGATCCATCGAATAAGTCTTGGCTTTGCATCTTTTTAGCAAAAGATACTTCAACGCCGCATGGTCCGTGTGCACTATCACCTTCGATCCAATGAGGTAAGATCGAAATTTTTCAAGGCAAATACTACGACTAGTAATTCCTTCTCTCAGAGTGGCATAATTCATCCGAGCATCATTGAGAGTTCGGCCGGCATAGTAGATGGTATGTATGACTTTTGCTCTCGTTGCTGTCTCAAAACTCGCCTTTATGGCAAAGTCACTTGCATCACACACATGAGTTCAAACGGTAGATCCCAATCGGGTGGTACAATGACAGTCTTTGAGATTATACTATTTTTGAGAGTGTTGAAAGCTTTAAGACAAATCGATAGAAAATTCAACTGGCATCTTTCTCCGAAGAACCGCACAATGGTTTGGTTATTTTTAGAAACTCAGTATGAACCATCTATAGAAACCCGCATGTCCCGAAAAAGACCGAATTCCCTTAATCGATGTCGGAGGAGGCGGTTTCTCTATAACTCAATCTTTGCTTTGTCGACCTCAATGCCCTTTGTCGATATCCCGTGTCCCAACACGATGCCTTCTTGGACCATAAAGTGGCATTTTCCCAATTCGATTACCAAGTTGGTTTTCTCGCAACGTCAAGTACCGTGGTCGATTTTTGAGGCAATCGTCGAATGATGCTCCAAAACGAAAAATCATCCATGAAAACTTCAATGAATTTTTCGACCATATCCGAGAAAATCGACATCATACAACACCGAAATGTGGTCATGCCGTTGCATAGGCCAAATGGCATACGCCTATAAGCAAACGTGCCATAAGGACGGAGTAAATGTAGTCTTTTCTTGATCTTCCTATGATATGAATCGATTGTAGCTCGAATACCCGCCAAGAAAGCAATAATGGGAATGACCGCCAATCGCTCCAACATCCGATCAATGAAAGGTAGAGGAAAATGGTCTTTTTCGAGTGGCATCATTCAACTTCCTGTAGTCAATACAAACTCGCCAACCGGTGGTCAATCTGACTGGAATGAGCTCGCTTTTTATCATTCTTCTCAACTGTGATCCCTCCTTCTTTGGCACTACTGGACCGGCTTACCCAAGTACTATCCGAAATAGGATAGATAATACTGCGTCAAGCGCCTAACACTTCACTCGGACTACTTCTTGCAAATGGGGATTCATCTGCGTTGATGTTGCACTGCGGTTTATAAGCCTCTTCCATTAGAATTTTGTGCATGCATAAAGATGGGCTGATACCTCTGATGTCTGCTATAGTCCACCCGATGGCTGATTTGTAATTTCTCAAGACTCGGAGTAATTTATCCTCCTGATCCTGATCAATAGAGTTTGCGATGATGACTGGAAGAGTGGATAACTCACCGAGATAAGCATACCTAAGGTGAGAAGGTAATTGCTTTAACTCGAGAATTGGTGCCTTTTGGACCGAGGGAGGCTGCTGAGGAAGTGTGGTACCCAAATCCATATATCTACTCCTTCGTTCAATCTGTTCTGCTCTTTGTAAATATCTGGCACATTCCTCAAGGACTGGAGACTCGGAGTTTTCATCTTGAGAATGCATAATACACGCTTCCCATGGATTTGTAGGATTTTCCAAGGCAAATGTGTTAGCGACCTCATGATCAATGATATCGATCCGAAAGCATGAGTCGAGGAGCTTGATACTGAATTGCTTTGAATACGTCAAAAGTGACCGCTCCTCATTCAATCTCAACATCACCGCCCTTTTGCACGCCAATGAGGGCCCTTCCAAAGTAGCTAAGAATGATCGCCCCAAGATAAGTGGCACATCTCTATCCTCCGCCATATCGAGGATAATGAAGTCAGCTGGGAATATGAACTTGTCCACTTTAACCAAAATATCTTCAATAACTCCACGTGGGCATTTAACTGACCGATCAGCTAACTGGAGTGAAATTGTGGTTGGCTTCACTTCTCCGAGACCTAGTTGCCTGAAAATAGAATAAGGCATCAAGTTAATGCTAGCACCTAAATCACATAATGCTTTTCGAAAAATGAACTACCAACAGTACAAGGAATAGAGAAACTCCCCGGATCTTTTAACTTCGGCGGTAGCTTGTTTTGCAAGATAGCACTACACTCCTCAGTAAGCATAACTGTTTCGTGCTCTTCCAACTTCCGTTTATTTGAAAGGATTTCCTTCATGAATTTAGCATAACTCGGCATTTGTGCTAGAGCATCAGCAAACGGAATGTTGATCTGGAGTTTCTTGAACACATCGAGAAATTTCTCGAATTGCTTGTCTAGCTTGTGTTTTCGCAGCCTCTGAGGAAATGGGATAGGAGGGACGTAAGCCGGTGGTGGAATATAAGCTGGTGGAGAGTCCTGTTCTGGTGCAACTTCTGCATCTAATTTATTTTCTCTCGCTTTGTCGGACCACGCTTTCCTTTTCTACACCTGACCTAGTCACATGAATCTCTGGTAACTGAACACCGCTCCTCATGGTAATTGCATTTACTTACTGCTTTGGATTGACTTCGGTATTTCTTGGCCATGTGCCTGGTTGTCTCTCAGTCAACAATTTAGCCAACCGCCTAACTGATTTTCCATATTCTTGATAGCAACATCCTGTCTTTTCTCGCATCTCCTTCAATTCAATGCTTGACTTCTTCCGCTTCTTTTTTTTCTCTATGGCCTCCCTTGATTTGACGGATTCGGATATTACGGTTGTTGCCATAGGAGATGTTTGGATGATTTCTCCATCCCGGATTGTATGTACGTGAATAAGGATTATTCTCACGACGTTTGAAAGTCGAGCATATGCAACTTGCTCGGAGAAGGCATATCAACCTTTGTCAATGGGCACTCAAGATCGATGGTTTGCCCGCATGTCACATAGATTGGTGGAGACATCTGAACCATATTAGCTGAATGAGAATATTTCATCGTCTCCATCTGCTTGGCCAATGCATCGATCTTCGCCAGTACAAGCGAATTTGAGTCTACCTCATGTACCCTTGCTGCTGCTTTCCTTTGTACTCCTCTGTCTGGCCACATAACGAATTGTTCACTCATTGTTTCATACAAGTCATGGAGATCGCCGCGGACCTATTTTGGATAGAGCCACCGCTGCGCAGAATCAATCAAGAACGATCGCTAGGAACTAGACCGAGTAGAAGAAATGATTCTCGAGTTGCTAAAGAGAACCCGTGGCTTGGACATTTTCTCGAGCGGTTGCTTGAATCTTTCCCATGCCTCATGAATGTTTTCCAACTCGGATCTGGGAAATTGGAAATCTTGTACTTCAACTGCTCACCCCAGGTGGAGGAAAGTATTTCAATGTGAACTTTTGGATCGATCACCCTGTTGTGATGCTCCCCAGTGATGAGTGAATCCAACCATTCTCGAGCTTTATCCTTCGGTGTGTGTGGAAAAAGCCTCATCTTCATGCCTCTTCATTAACGCTTGGTATTTGAAATTACCACGATTTCATCAAAGCGAGAAATGTGGTAATGAGGGTTTTCATCTACCCTCCCGTAGAAAGGCGATTGTTCGAGAACAAGTTGATCACATCCGGCCTCACCGGAAGTTGTCGTGTCCATAAGGCGATATATATATCTTCGACCGATTTTCAACTATCGGTGGCATCATATATTCACCCATAAGAATGTCTCTCTCATTAACTTCAACAGTCGAGCTATTGGTGCCCTCGATTGTTTCGACCATCCGCTTGCAACGGATTACGGATTCGGTTATCCTCCATTGTGTCTTGTCACTGATGCTTCTTTTTCTCTTTTTTCACGTTGTCGTCGGTGAAAGCTCTGCTCAATTTCGGATCTAAATCAAAAGATCAAGATCTTTTGTACGGCGATACACACACTTAACACCGAAAAGTTAGAAAAGAGATAAAATTCAGCAAGATCACGATGAATTGAAAATAAAGATAAAACTAAATAAAACTAAAAAGAATTGTTAAAAGCCAAATTATAAATTAACGTAGCAATTAATAAAACTAGTGCCCGGTAACGGCGCCAAAAACTTGTTGTGCGATTTATATCCCGCAAGTGGACGGATCGTTGATAAGTAATATAGTGATAAAATAAAGTGTCGAACCCACGAGGACTAGATACTAAATTACCAATTAATTTCACAACTCAATTTTTAACAATGGAAATAAACATAGATTCAATTTTTGATTCTCAAGATTCTAAACTAAATTAACTATTTTAATTAAATTGAAATTCACAATAAGCAACTATTTTAATTAAATTGAAATTCACAATAAGCAACTCGGAAAAATGAGAACGAATTAAAGTTTAACAATACTAGGATTCACGAATCCACCGACATCGCTCTACTCAATTATCTCATTAATCACTTTTTAGCTTTTAATTACCTTGGACCGAAAATCGGCATTCCTAAATTAATCGAAAGCCTCTCTCGATGGTCAATCAAATCTATATGTTATGCGAACTTCATTATCTCTAATTAAGCTTCGAGCATAAACACATGCATTAAAATCTCAAGATCGCCTAAATGAATTTCATAAGGCATAATAGTAATCTCTATCTATTATTGGACCCTATGTTATTCAATACCACGTCCTAAATCTATATTGAATCTCTCGACTTCAATACGTATCACAATATATTCTAATGGTGCGCAAGCATTAAAATAATAAAGAAATCGAATAAAGAATAATCAATCAACGGGCAATTAATTACTAAAAGGAAAAAGCGCTAATTAATCAAAACGTGAGGTTTCATCGTTCATCCTAGATAAAGTAAATTAGCCGGACATGATTTCTCCAATTAACGAAAGAATTGAATTCATCATGGTCCGGGGAAAGGAAAACAAAAAGTAAAATAAAACCCGTGATCTCGGCTCAATAATCTTCGATTCCACGCCTTGATCTTCGTTTTTGCCTTGTATCTTGTTCCTCTAAAATTTATCTCCCGCGAAAAGTCTATCTTCTGCCTTTTATACTACTCTCTCCAGATTTCAAAACGTGTGTTTGGTTGTTGAATTTATTTGGACTGGTAGAATTCTAATCGAATCAGGTTTCTGCAAAATTTCTGCCGCGATTTGCCTATGCGATCGCATGGCCTTGATAGCTGCGATCGCATGGTTCAGCTAATTTACATTCTGTTATTTTTTCCAGTGCCTTGCGATCGCACCAAGATCCTTCCTTGCGATCGCATGGTAGTTTCTTGTGCTGAATTTGAATTTCCCGCCTTGGTATTTGTACATCAAGCCCCTGAAGTTTCATTTCTTAGCAATTAGGTCCCATTGTCTTTATTTTGCTCTCTTTTCATCCAGGTTGATACTTGACTTTGATTATTTCCTAAATTGATAAGAAAACAACGTACGCAATTAAACCGAAAACAACTAAAAAAACTTATAATTGTCCATTTTTGTGAGCCCAGATAAGTACAAAATTGTACTTATCATTAGCTATTATCAAGAGAAATGTTGGTGTAACCAAAGGGGTTAGCAGAGTTTCTACACCATCCATTAACACTTATTTTTGTTACTGAATGAAGTAAAATTGTGGAATTATGCTGCCTATTTTACGTTATTTGATTCAATGCAGGAATAGTGTTGAAAATGATAAAGGCTTAATAATCTAAAATAATATACAAAATATCTCACTAAAAAAAGTACTAAATTTTGCAACGATAAATTGTTTGTGATCAACTTTGGCGACTATAAATTTTATATTTTCAATAAATATATTTTGATCAAATTAAGTCAAATGAAGTTGAAAGCGATACATGTTTTTTTAGTCAAATAAGACGGAATGAAAGAAAGAAAAAGAAACATTAAAATGACATAAAGTCTTTCTCACTCTGTCGGTGGAATATTTAAACGCAATTAATCATATTATTCCACACCTAAAATTGCAATTATTTTCATAAATAACATGTTACTATGTTAATAATCCACAAATTTATTTAGAGTATGTTTAGTAAAAAAAAAAAACTTGTACAATATAAGTAGTAGGTCCTGCAAAATATGTGAATAAAAAATAGGTAGAAGTTATGAGTTACGAAATGTGTAGATAAAATTATATTTGACCAATTTATAAGTAAGACTTATTAATGACAAACATAATCTTACTTACAAGTTTGATTTGATTGAAGGTATATCCCCGTGCCATGTTTCAAAGGCTTGGTCTAGAATAGAATACAACATTAACACTATGAAATGATACCACGTTAACATGCATTGATAATTGGAAAATTATAGGTAAGAGTTTGTTTGGATAAGCTTAAATTATAATTTAAGTTAGTTAAGTTGGTCAAACATATTTTTAATCGATCACATAATTCGTTGGATCTACAACTTACTATCTACTTATTATCTACACATTTCATAAACTTATAAGACTTAAAGAATAATCTCAGTGTCAAACATGCATTCAAATAGTGACAACAAGGCTTGAAATGTTACTGATACACTACCCATTTGTACTATGACCTTTGGCGTGGAGACTTATAGCCATGAATTCTTCTATGGATGAACAAAATTAAGTAGCAATTTTATTTTAAAAAAAAATATGACACTATTGAAAATATTTCGATACAATATTCATTTCAATTCGAATGTTACTTTTATCCCGAATAACATCACTTTCAACTTGAATATCAGTTCCATCCCGAACGACATTAGTTCCATCCCAAACAATACCACTTTCAACCTAAATATTTCTTTAAAACAACCCTCTTTCTTTCCATCAATATTTTCTCTTAAAAAAATGGAGATTTCCTTCTAAAAAATCTTTCCATATTTCAAGTCGTGTTCATCTTCACAGAAAAGTGAATAAATTAGACCAATTTGGGCTGAATTGAATGAAAACAATAGATAATTAGGCTTAACCGTACCCCTAACATTTTGTTATTGAGAAATCAGATTATTAATAAATATTTTGAAAAATCAAATATTTAAGGAATTAATTAATGACTCTTCTTTTCATTACTATTACAACTTGTATTGTGTGGTATGCGACTCTTCTCTCTCCTTATGATATGGTTCTATATCTAACTTGTGATGATGTTTAATAGAAAATTTTTGTACAATCCCTATAGAAAAGCAAGTATTCCGTCGGAGGAAATTTCCACCCTATAATGTGGCCCCTACTCTAATTTTGAAAATGATGTGACTTATTTTAGTATTTTGTGATATTTGTTGCGTGATTGTTAATGCCTCAATTTTAAGTACGTGTGACCATTATTAATATCTTATAACTTTTGGTGTGTGATTGTTAATGTGATGAGTGATTAGTTTTATAAATTAGTTTTGTAATTTTAATTATATTTCGGTAAAATTCCAACACGTGACCTCTATTTATCAATACTATGAACTTATTGTAAGTAAGCATAATGTGACTTTTGTAACTAATGAGTGACATTGTAAGAATAGATTATAGTGAGAAAAAAATATAATTATAAATATATTACATTGTTACTTTATAGACTCATTAAATTAGGTCATGTACCAAATCGGTTGCATAACATAATCCTGTTAAAATTATCTTTTTTTTTTTATTACCTGATTTATGCAAATTGTAAAATTATTTTTTCTTAGAAATGTTTGTTCAATTAATTATTCTCAGTTACCAAATTTTTCCTTAAAACAATTTGGGTAGAAGACTTGGACTTGTGCTATTTTGTACTCAGTTAATTAGATTTTGGACTATGGCCATTATGACTTTTTTATATGTATTATTTTTTAAAAAATTATTTTTAGAACTTTTAGGCTCAATTTAAGATTTTCATAACTTTAGGGGTCAATTTTCACTCTTGTCCCTTAGTGGATCCACCACTACTTACAGACTATTTGTTTTGATTGTTGTCTTTAAGTGATAAATTAAAATAATATTATTATTTGATCATTTGTTAAGATGACTCACTTTTGTTCATTGTCTTGACTACATATTTTTCAAGCGAGTGCCTACAAAAATATTAAAATCTGATTAGTTGATCATAGTTGAGATTGCATTCCCCTCATTATTTCTTACCCACCCGTAACATGTACACGTGTAGATATTTAATTACATAGTTATAAAGAGAGATTAACACTAAACGTTCAACTTAAATTTTGATGGAGGATAAATAGTAAAATTTAGAATAGAAATGAAATGACCATTTCAAGAAAATTTAAATTTCTCAGTGAATAACTATACAACATATAAAATGTTCGCTCTATAATTCTCTCTAAATGTAGAAGCAAGTCTGCAATGTCAACATTTTCAAAATAGTTCATTTTTTAATATCATTTTTAACTTTTTACTTCTAAAATGCCTTAAATTTAACTTTATTAAAAAATTTGTAAAGATATATTCAACAATAATCAACTAGAACTCGATCTGATTGAATTGGGCAAGAATGATTCTGATTGTCGCTCTCATTTTAATGGAATCATAGGATAATTAACTGAATAAGTATATGGGAAACAATAGAATCCTACCCATTCTCTTCTAGTTATTTCTCAATTCTCCATGAGTTCCATGGCCATAACTATTCTTATTCTCTATCCCTCTATTTCATTTCCCAATAAAGATTCAATGAAGGGTGTGCTTGGTGTCCGCATTAGACCAAATATAGATATTTTTTATTTAATAAAGTGTTTAGTGCACAGTATACAATTTGGACGATTTATGAATACGTACGTTTGCATGTGCAACTTGCAGCTTTATATATTTAATAATTGCATGAGACCATGTATAGAGTTAAGTAAAATTGAATATGTATATTCATTTAATATTGTTCAATTTTTATGAGATTGATGTAACTCCAAAAATTTCTATGGTTTTGGAAAGTTACTAAAATTCATGAGGAGGAGACTCGAGTGATATGATCTGATAGTCATATATATGACTTGCACACCAAAATAATGCAAAAATAATTTTAATGGGATCATAATTCTTATTTGAAGTGCTTGAATCAGAATACGAATAATGATCTAACACGGGTTTAGCTTATCCAAAATTATTTTTTAAGCTTAAAGTACATGATTAAATACGAGCTATCAAACGAGCCCGATATTGGTATGCTAAAACTCATTTTTCGGTAATTAATTATTTAGTCTAGTTAATTAATCGATTCTAAAACTTATTTTCACTTTGGTTCTTTAACATCTCAAAAATTTCTGAGATTTACGGTTGAGTTGTTAGTTGAAGTACTTAACGGGCCAATATAATTATATTTATAATTTGTTTTGCTAGACAGACGGGATTGTTATAAAATAATAGAAAGCAAATAGTACCAATGGGGATTAATTAGTATAATTTGCTGGAAAATTTGACACAAAAATGAGCCCAAAAATTATTTTAGCATGTTGACTTTTTATAGAGCATTTTTATTTAACTTTTAGCAGAATTTGAGAAAAAATTAATAAAATATGTGGTTGAAAAATTAATAAAAAATGTGATTTTCCAATAAATTTGTAGTTAAACTATTATCACACAGGTTTGACAAGGCCTCATAAGGCTAGCAAAAGTCTCATATGCCCTGCGAAAACTTCGCAGGCCTAGTAGGATCCATGTAAACCTCGCACGCCATTATCATTATCAACATAGCCATAAAGGCCTTCGCCATTTCTGATATGTTCGCACCCTTCATCGATTTCATCGCACCCCATGAAGCCCATGGGCAATCATAGATAAAGCAATATCTCAAGAAAAGATTAAATTTGATTGTTATACAAACTCAGAAGGAAACTAAATCTCAATCTCTTAATAATTGGTAACACGATATTGAAAATCAATGGAGATAAGAATGAAAATCTAAAAGATCGTATTCACATCCAATTACTGGTGGGTGTCGAATCCAACAAATAATAAATTCTCGCTCTTAAAGTATAAATTGTGATAGCGGTGAGCAATGTCGTATCTACATGGATTGGTTAGATTTAATTCTTTGAAAAATTTAAAACAATAAAAGAAAGGGGAGGTTTTGGATTGTTGTGAATTAAAGATAATTAAATTAAAGCAATTTTTCTAGAATGCAAATTAAATAGAAGATCAATATTAGTCAAATATCCAGCCCAAGGTATAATCTCAGAATTGATTCGGAGAATCGATCATTGATGCAAAAATAAAATCATTTATTCTTTCACCAAATTGGTTATGGTCATTGATACGATCTAATAACATATCTCTCCTTATTTTCTCGATAATTAAGAGACACTTTTTGATTGTTTCTCTTGTCAATAAACAACCCTAGACACGATCTTAGAATTTAATTTACCAACATCATTGATCTCTAGAGAGACTACCAATTCTAACCAATAAATACAAAAGCGTGACTCATTTAAGCTAGATTATATATCTCCATAACATAAATTGAAAACTCTATTTGTAATCAACAATATTATTTTACCACTAATATTAGAATATCTAAACAATTATGGGTATAGATTTCTAATTGGTGATATATCGTTTTGACAGTCAACGTGCACTTTGTATAATCAATCAAAACACTAATTTTAAGAAACACAGATGATATATAAAATGGAGAAAGAATAGAATAACAATGAAAATACAATTCTTGATGAATCAAAACTTCAATTATCCTTGTGCTGGAATATAAATTTAGCAATCCATGAAAGTATTCAAGAAAACATAAGAGATAAGAAATGAGAGAAAAACGTGTGTTTGAGAAGATGAGTGAACCTATTTTCTAGGAGGAAGGAGAGAGAGAGAAATGTAAGATTTAGTTTCCTATTTCTAGTCTAATTCTGCTATTACAAAAATTTAAAAATCCTTAAATTACATAAAATAATCCCCTTAAAATATTCATATTCCTTCTAAAAATAGGTGTAAATCAAATATGCTCTCTTTTTGTAGTCGTCCCACTACTTTTTTCCAAACATTCGTGCATGTAGACTTTGGCTGCCCGAGTCAAGACGGCTGTGCCCACGACTTACGTTAAGTTCGCTTCTTTTGGTAAAAACTAGGAAATCAAGTATGCCCATGCCTTGAGTAAGGTTCACTTATGCATTGTGCATCTTTTTGAACTTCAATTATCCTATCCAAAACTTGTAAAATTGAGTCCAACTAGATCCAACCCCTTCATATAATCCACAAAACACAAAATGCAATCAAAATTCAACACTTAAGCAATTGTAATCATCAAAATATGTGGAAATAATACAATTTATATAGCCATTATGCATTCTATCAATTACCCTTATCCTATAAGGAAGAAAGATCTAATAAGCAGTAGAGATATGGTGAGTAACATTGTATTTCTTTAATAAATCTTCCACCACTCTATTGTAAAAGTGAGTCCCGTGATCACTAATGATAGTCCTTTGTATCCCGAACCTAACAAAGATATGAGATTTGACAAAATCTACAACCACTTTAGCATCATTAGTCCAGGTAGCCTTAGCTTCAACCCACTAGGAAATATAATCCACAGCAAGAATAATGTAAGCATTATTATAAGAACAAGGAAAATGGATCATAAAGTTGATTCCCCATACATAAAAAATTTCACAAACAAGAATAGGGACAAGTGCCATTTGATCTCTACGCCTTATGGTTCAAGTTTTCTGACATTATTTACAAGACTTGCCAAACATGTATGAATCACGAAACAAAGTAGGCCACAAAAAACCATACTCTAACACCTTACGGGCTATTCTCTTAGGACCAAAATGTCCTCCACATGCATATGAATGAAATTTTTTTAGGATAGATGAAATTTCTTGCTGAGATACGCACCTACAAATAATTTGGTCAAAACAATGTTTCTACAAGTAAGGGTCATCCCAAATATAATATTTAGCATTACTTTTTATCTTATCCTTTTAAACTTTAGAAAAATCATCTGGTAGTGTTCTAGCAACTAAATAATTAACTATATCAAAGATATCGTGGGACCTGTCTCTATAATAGAAAAGAGATACTCATTTGGGAAGTTGTCTCTTAACGGTGATGGCTCTTCACTTGTGGTCAATCTACTGAGATGATCAACAACCAAATTTTCTGCACCCTTTTTATCATGTATCTCCATGTTGAATTCTTGTAGCAAGAGAATCCACCGTATGAGTGTAGGTTTTGCCTCCTTCTTTGAAAATAAGTACTTGAGAGTTGCATGATTAGTATAAATAATCACTTTAGTGCCAAGCAAATGTGCACTATCAAGTGTCCTAGAGGCATAACAACTGCCATGACGGGCTCTCTTAACTCTTTGTTCAAGCATATTAGCAA
This sequence comes from Forsythia suspensa, assembly GCA_023638005.1. NCBI lineage: Eukaryota > Viridiplantae > Streptophyta > Magnoliopsida > Lamiales > Oleaceae > Forsythia > Forsythia suspensa. The sequence continues at coordinate 31,539,142 of CM042671.1, forward strand.
CCTGCATGATTGCTTGCATCACACTTGATTTTGAATGGAAGGCTCCAATTCGGTAGGTCGGATAACGGTCTTTCAAGTAAGCATATTTTTCAATTTATTAAATGCACCTTTACATGCTTCATCAAATTCAAACACCACATTTTTTGCAATAATCATCCATGAATACCTCTATGATGTTCTCCACATGATTTGAAAATATACTAACCATTCTCCTTTGGAACGTAGCAGGGGCATTGCAAAGTCCGAATGGCATTCGTCGATATGCAAAGGTGCCAAAGGGACATGTGAATGTGGTCTTCTATTGATCTTCAGGTGCAACTGGAATTTGATGAAAACCTAAATAACCATCAAGACAATGATAATGAGTAAGACCTGCTAAACGTTCATGCATTTGATCAATAAACGGAAAGGAAAAGTGATCTTTCTAGTTGCTGCATTTAACTTCTTATAATCGATACACACTCGTCACACATTTTCAACACGAGTAGGCACCATCTCACCTTCGAAATTTCTAACCAATGTTATACCTGTTTTATTTGGGACAACCTGAATCAGACTTACTCATTTACTATGCGAAATTAGATTGATCATACCTGCATCTAGAAGTTTCAAGACTTATTTCTTTACCACCTCCATCATAGGTGGGTTCAGCCTTCATTGGCCTTTCTAGAAGGCTTACAACCTTCTTCCAGTAATATCCTATGCATGCATGTAGAAGGACTCAATCCCTTGATGTCGACTATGGTTCATCCAATAGACGCTTTAAACTCTCTAAGCACCCTTTTCAATTTTTCTTCGTCCAAGGTAGAGAGTATTTTGGAGATAATTGCTAGAAAAGTTTCTCCTTCTCCCAAGAACACATACTTCAAATAGTCTTGTAGGGGTTTCAATTCCAATTCTAGTACCTGCATAACAGAAGAAAGAAGTTTTGTGTGAGAAAGATGCAATTCAATTTGAGATACATTATGCCTTACAAGTTTAAGTTACTCTAGTTCGTGAATTGTGTCTTGCAAGTCGAATCCAAAACAATCTCCTTCATAGCTTTCTCTAGTCCTCAAAGATTAAGGCTATTGCTAAGTGCAACATTCAATTTATCATCATCAATAAGATCAAAAAATCATGTGCTAAAGGGTCAATAACATCCAACACATAAACAGGGGACACATTACTAGGATATCTCATGGCATCATAGATATTAAATTTAATAATTTCACCATCAAATTCCATTGTGAGTATACCAGCATGCATATAAATTTTTGTCCTAGATGTTTTCAAAAATGGTCTTCCTAGTAGGATTGGTATAGGATTAGAAGAGTCATCCGTCTTCCATGTCAAGCACATAAAAAGTAGTAGGAAAAACCAATTGATTAACTCGTTCTAGAACATCCTCTAAGACTCTATCATAATACACATTAGAACTATTAGCAAGTTGGATTATCAAACTTGTTTCTTTTAATGGATCAGTATCTAAAGATGAATAAAATAGAAAAAGGCATGACATTTATTGAAGCTTCTAGATCTATCATTGCTTTCTCAATCCTGACATTACTTAGTTTAGAAGGGATAGTAAACATACCTGGATCCTTGCATTTGGGAGGTAATTTCTTTTGATGGAGGTTGAAACATTCTATCACATTCTTACCTTCTCATTCCCTTTCAACTTTCTCTTGTTGGTACACAATTCCTTGAGAAATTTAACATATCAAGACACCTGCTTAATTGCATCAAGTAAGGAGATATTTACCTCAATTTTACGAAAAGATCTCCGAGATTTTCTTCTCATCTTCTTCCTTTTGGATTTATTCAATATTGTAGGTAAGGGAGGGCTTGTCACCAAAACCTTTGGTTGGTCTCTATAAGCCTTCGTGATCGGTCATGTTGTTGTTGAAGGATAACTTGTTTTTGGATTCTTTTCCCGAGTCGTCTTGCTTCATCTTGCTAGGTTCTTTCAATTCCTTCCCACTCCTCAAAGTAATCGCACTACCATTTTGTTTTGGATTAACAATAGTTTGTAAATGCAATTTACCGTGAGATTCCAATATGTTCACAATTGATACCAATTGATTCACTTGATTCTCCATGTTCTTGATGCCCATCCTAGTCTTCTGTTGAAATTGTTGTGTTTTAGTTGCAAGTGATTTAACAATATCTTCTAGAGACATACCTGAACTTGAAGAAGGTTGTTGTGGTAGAGGGATATATGTCGTTTAACAATGCCCATCCTAGTCTTCATCTTCCACCTCACATTCATAGCCTTTAGGTCCTTCTTCACTTCTGGGCAAGCCTCGTTGTGCTCGTTGTGCCTGCTGTTCAATGATTGAGGATGTGTCAAATACACTAACAGATGTGGCTGATTTCTTCATGATGGAAGTAGTTTTTTATTTTGGTTGTCGTGCGAGGGCGTTGGATTTAAGCTCCAAGGGTTCTGATCATCTGATACCAATGCTTCATCCTGAGATCGACGGATTTTGATCAAGCTAGACCTCGAAAGGTTTTACCAATCATGGTTACGCTTATGTCCAGATTGGAGAGATTGATTCTCCAATCGCTCAAGTATCACCTTCGGCTCTGTTATTGTCCCTTTTTTAGGTCTAGGATGTCTTGTTCGGTCGTTTGCCTCCATCGTTGTCTTCTTCTCCTATGGCGGGTTATGTTCTCGAGATCCTCAACACTTTTCTACTATTGGTCCGTGTGGTGGGACTCAACTTCTTCTTCTAGGGATTTGTCTCACACTATGCTCTTCCTGGTAAAGTATTTTGGTTGTGTAATGCATTTTGGTTCCCACAGATGGCGCCTAATCTGTTGACGTCGAAATCTACACTATCCATGTATCAACGGATCTCCACCAATTCTCTCGCCAACTTGTTTGTTACTTACATACTAGGATGACCGTTAGGCACTAAAATCACCAAGAAAAAAAGAGTCTGGTAATCGTTGGTACGCTGACGATCAAGTCAACTACCGGTATACAAGAAAAATATACAGGGGGAGTGTTTTGGATGCGGGAGAAACAAGTCCGCAGAAAATTGAGCAAAGTTTAAGGGTGAGAATAATATGTACCATGTAATAATCGGATATGTTGTATTTATACTTCAGGTTTCTATTTGATTTATGTAAGTAATCAATTAAACCTCTGACGAGATTCTCCTTTCTTATGGGATAATGGATGATTGGGTGGCAACGCAATCTCCTAACTATTAGGAGATTGTGATTTGTTTCCTTGTGAGAATTCGTGTGACAATCAAACGTAATCTTTGTGTAAATATCTCTCTAGTCATTGTGAAATATAACATTGTCTGCGAACTATGATGGATTCGAAGACTAGGGAAGTGCCCTGGGTAGGCCTTGAATGTCAAGGCCCTTCATGGGTTTTGCTGCACTTGATTCAGGAGTGCTAAGATGTTGCTGGGCCTTCTACGAATTCACAAGACCTTCATTTGGGATCGTATTCGCGATTTATTTACATACTCGAACCAATATAAAATTGCAAAGTCCTAACATGGGCCTTTACTTGGCCTATGAAGTCTTCTTGACATGGAGGCCTTACCAAAATCGGGTGGTGATATAATCTTAAAAATAATTGTTAGCTTATTGTCCATTTATTTATTTAGAACCCCATTACTCATATCTTGAATTGAGCACTACACATCATATCTTTGGTGTTTCATAGATAGTGCAAGTTCTACTAAATTTATTTTGTTAATTTATTTTGCACTTGATTCAGGAGTGCTAAGATGTTGCTGGGCCTTCTACGAATTCACAAGACCTTCGCTGGGATCGTATTCGCGATTTATTTACATACTCGAACCAATATAAAATTGCAAAGTCCTAACATGGGCCTTTACTTGGCCTATGAAGTCTTTACTGACATGGAGGCCTTACCAAAATCGGGTGGTGACAGAATCTTAAAAATAATTGTTAGCTTATTGTCCATTTATTTATTTAGAACCCCATTACTCATATCTTGAATTGAGCACTACACATAATATCTTTGGTGTTTCATAGATAGTGCAAGTTCTACTAAATTTATTTTGTTAATTTGTCCCTTTTGGTGTATCTATTTTGTTTTATGGGTAATTGATATGTAATATTTTACCCCCTCAGATATAAAATAATAATTAATAAATAGTATTTTTTATAACTATGTAATCATCTCTTGATACGTTATCTTTCAAACAGTACTCTTTTTTTGTCTTCCTTGATTTGAGTCGATTTCTTCCGTTCATGTAGGGTGTTGTTGGATTTAATTGAATCATTAAATAAGGTAAACTTAAGGGTAATTTTCAATTTTGGTCCCCAACCTTTCCAATTTGTAACAAATCTACCCCTAACATTTTTTTAGCAATAGGCATCCCCAATCTTTCAATTTTTTGTAAATCACGTGCATTTTTTGAAAATCACGTCCACATTGACATATTTGGACAGTTTTACCCTTTTCTTTAAATAATAAAAAATAAAAATAAAAACAAAAACAAAAAAAATTGCAAATGAAGCCCCATAACTTTTAAAAAGCATAAAAAAACACCACCTTCCCCACCCCACCCTACTCCACTCATCTTTTTCCTCTTCTATTTTTTCTTCACTGTCCTACGCCTCTCTTGTTGCCTTAATTAAACCCAGTAAATTTCTCTAGATGAAAGCTTTATTCCTGTTAAATACATTGTTTTCCAAACTGGGTTTTTCGGTTTTTGTTTATATATTTGTTTTCGGGAGAAAAGGGTAATGGATCCGTACATTCTATCAGAGAACACCCTTCATCCTCACCGTGCTTTTGCAAAATGAAGCTTAAGAATTTCTCGTTACAAACGGCACTGGTTCCGTACATTCTGTCGGAGAATACCTAGTTCCCTGAAGAAAGCCCACAAACCTTCACTGCCAGCTTCCACATCAGCAAATCTGATCTTGACAAGCTCACCAAAAAGTCTTCGCTCTTTGCCACCTCCAAAAAACTAGAACTTAAAATCTCGATCTACAACGATCGTCGGGGCACAACCTGTGGTGTGAACTCCGGTCGACTTCTGGGCAAAATCTCTGTGCCATTGGATCTTACCGGAACGAAGTCTTGGGCCATACTTTTCCACCATAGGTGAATTAATGTGGAAAAAGTGAAAAGTTCTTCAAGGGTCCAGTTTCATTTGAATGTGAAGTCGGAGCCATATTCGAGATTCGCGTTCCAGTTCGATAGGGAGCCCAAATGCAGCTTGCATGTTTTCCAAATTCAAGAGAGTATCCGCTAGTATGGAATAGATTGAGTGATGAATTTTTACATGATTGGTGGTGATTTGGCGATGGGGTGGGGTGGGGTGGGGTGGGAAGGGGGGTGGAGTTTTGGAGAAGATGAAGTTAATTTGTATTTTTTAAAAGTTATGGGACTTTATTTACAATTTTCTTTTAATTATTTTTAAAGTTTTTCTATTTTAGTTTATTTAAAGAGGATGGCAAAACACAAAATATGTTAATAAGGACGTGATTTGCAAAAAAAAATTGAAAGCTTGGAGATGCTCGTACTAAAAAAAAGGTTAGGGGTAGATTTGTTACAAATTGAAAAGGTTGGGGACCAAAAGTGAAAATTACCCTAAATTTAATGATATGGGTTATTAGAGTTAATTGGTGAATTGAAAAAGTCTCCAATAAAAAAAATCTCATAACATTTGAGGCCTATTAGTATTTTAAGTGTCTTATATAAGAAAAATAATCCCACTTTGAATGTTTACATGAAAGTTGACTTGTTTGTATAATAGGATAACCTTTTAAGTTGTAGTTTAACTCAACTAGTCCACCTACACCAAATGCTAGCCACTTGTGCCTTAAAAGGCTAGCTTTAACTAGTCTTCACAATGGTGGTGTTTTGCACCACCCGCGCCTGCGTGCTCCCGGCCGTGCACATCACAAAGGTTGCATTGGGTGCTTTAGTAGCGCACTTCATCGCACGGATCATTGCGAGGAGCCGAGAAGACTTAAAGTTTTCGAGACATGGAACGTGGCTCGGTGGCGTAGAGACTAGATGGCTTGGTGAGTTGACACCTAAGGTGGCACGTGCATGGATAGTGACTAGACAAAGAGCGGGTTGTGCATGGCGTCAACAAGGCATGGTTGCTATTCAGAAGTAGTAAATAGGTTTGATGAATAAACACATCCATTTAAGATTTGATCTCGACCATAAGATCAACTGGCTATATGAAAATGGTGCAATCCTTGGGCTCAGATTGATCCGGACCAAATGGTGCACCAATTCAGATGAGGCTAATACCCATTCCATAAGACACCTACAAATCTATAAATAAGGAACCCCAAATTCAAATTTTACACCAAATCAATTTTGAATTAATTGATTTTAAATTCTCTATTTCTCTCCAAAATTCTGTTTAAATAATTTCTGTATTTTTTCCAAAATATCGTTGTTCCTTCTTTTCGAGAAGAGTACATTCATTATTTGGTTCAATCGGCAAAGTTGGTATAAGTGCAGTACCTACTTTGGAATAAACGTCATATCTTGGGAGAAAGATGTTCTTTGATCATGTTAGCACTTTGGAAGGGAACAAAATATGTCTTAAGGAGATTTGCTACAACATACCCCGCTTCATCTGATTTCTACTTTATGTTATTCTCAATTATTTCTGTCAATTTTGACAACAATCTTAAGACAGATGTTTTATTTTTGGTACGTAATTTATTTACATTATTTTATTTATTTTTATCATATTTTCTATTTTGTGGTTTTATAGTAAATGACTAGTTTTGAGCATACTAGTAGAATGATTGGACATGAGAAACTTGAAAAATTCAATTGCATGGACTTCAAGTGATGGAAACACTAAATGATAAAATATAGATTGCATTTTTATTGGATATGCAATTAATAGTAGTGCTTATAGATTTCTTGTGCATAAATCTGACATAAGTGAGATTCATGTCAATACTATTATTGAATCGAGAGATGCCGAATTCTTTGAATATGTGTTCTCTATTAATATAGATATTCCCGAAAATAATCAAAAGAGAACACGTGATACTACTTTTGAAAGCAATAAAGAGTCTAAACCAAGAAGGAGTAAAGGAGCAAAAATTAATAAGTCATTTGGTCCAGACTTCATATAATTCATGATAGAGAACGAGCCTCAAACGTTTAACGAGGCTATGTCTAGTTCGGAATCCATATTTTGGAAGAAAGCTATAGATAGTAAGATCGAATTCATTATGAGTAATAATACTTTTTATTATTTTTAGTGACAATCAGTAAAAAACAAAAAAAAATAAAAGATGTAAGATTTATTTGTAATTTTGAAAAGGTTAGGTCCTAATTGCAATTTTTCATTGTATTTTCTTTTTTCTATTATTTTAATTGATTTAAATCAGGAGCAAAATTGTCAAAAAAATTATTTTAGGACCATATGTACGAATTAACGAAAGGATGAGGATGATATTTACGAATAAAATTGAATGAAGATGATATTGTTACAAAGTTAAAAGAATGGATATTGTGAATGTAATTAACCATATATTAAAATAAAAAATACCAGAAAGGCAACAAAAACATGTACATTTTTTTACTTAAAAAAAACACGAAAACATTAGAAGCCAAAGCAATGAGTTTCAACACCACAACTGTAAACCAAACATAACAGACCATGTAAAGAAAGACAACTAAACAAATAAAGAAAAATTAGAACAGAATTCCACATAAAGCCTAGAATCAACCAAATAACATGTAAATCAATTGTTATCTATCACCCGTAAAAATTTTTTTTTTTTTTTGGTCCTTTGAAATTATCACACGACTATATCTTTTACAGATTTACACAAAATTACAAACAGAACTAAAACAAAGGTTTAAACACACAAAACTACAATGAGTTTAAAAATTTTGCATAAAAAGCAACGAACAAAACCCACAAAATTTTATAAGTAGCTAATGAGGCAATCAACAAAAAATAAACAAATCTAAAAGTAAAGTTAGAGATCAACTATTTTGGACCGACAACTTCTGAAACATTCAAAAGTTGAAACACTATTTTGTAAGGAATTCATGTATACATGCACAGCAGAAATTAAATATTCAATTCCTTTAAGATGGATCAACCTTGTATTTAGAGAGAATTCGTGATAGGAGTTTACCTTTGATGAATATCGTGAAATCTGATTTCTGATTAGTTGGAGGTGCGATCTTCAGTACCATAGCTGTCCAATTGTCTAGCCTCCAATGGTAATCCATACAGCAAGAACAAATCTGGACTTCCACGATCAAGAACAGATGAGAGCAGAACCTTTTGGAGTAATTGTATTTGGCTGTCTTTTTCTTGTGCTAGCAAGTAATGAAAACCAAGTTGTGATTTAATCTATCGTGACTTTTGTATTTATAGGTAGGGCTAACCTTAGCCCTAGTTCTAGTCAAACTAGAACCCATTAACAAATGAGCCTAATTAATTAATCAGATTAATTAATTTGGTCCAATAAATAATTAAGTCCAACCCCACTAATTGGACATTGTACATTAATTCTTACAATTTCCCACTTGGACAAGGTCCAACTCGGATGCTCAATTCTCGCTTTATGTGTGTGACCCATTAGGTTCCTATTCATGATGGCAAACTTATTGATATTCTTATCGATTTACCTAGATCGATCAATTCACGCCGCCATCCAAGATTGACATCTAGTAATGTGTCAAGTCAATCCATGTTAAGGAAAATGTCATGTGGTATGATGTAACTAATATATGTGTGTTCTGTGGAAATATAATCCTTCATCAATATAACCTAATTGGTTAAAAGATATGGATCGGCGTCAATCTCATTTCAACCAATTATGTTATTCACCTCAACTCTCCGTTGATCTAATCTAGTTATGATTGAAATATTTTTGAACTCATAACTCCACCCCGACCGAGGAAATTTATGTCAATTTAAGTAGGCAAAACGCAGTTATAATCTACTATTTTTCGGAGTGACGAATTCTCATATTGGACATTCACAACCTTCATATGATTCTTACTATACTTGTACGACGCCTTCCTGGTTACTCAAAATCTTCGAATCCCATCAAACGCTCGCCAAAGTATAGTGGTCATCGCATAAGATTCTATGATGTCCTCAAGTCAAAGGATCAAATCCACTACCGCACATTAGAGATTTACCACTGACGCTTAGATAGTTATCCATATGGAGTCTCTAGGAGGATCATCCAATATCATGTTCTCATAACAATGCATTCATGTGTTCATTCAGATGTCCCTCTACATCTTAGCTCGTGACATCAGCTACTTTCTTCAAAAGAAATGCAACACATGCTAGTCTATTTACAATAATGATATCTGTATCTCATTATTACTATGACTAAGGATATTTCAAGAATAAGTTATGCATAACTTGTATCTCACAATCACAACATCTTGTGATTAACAAGTTATTATGAACTTTTCTTCGAACTTTATTAGAATAAAATTTTAAAATTTAATAAATAACATAACTGCCATTAAAATGTAGACAAGCATTTAGTTAATTAATTTGTTTATACACATCAATGTCTAACAAAGAGTATATTACAAAATGTCACATACAAACTAGATCCAATCACTTAGGTATCTTAATACCATCGGATCTAGCATGACCATCATGCTTGTCTTTGGGACAACAACTTTGTCAAAGGATCTGCTACATTATCGTATGTTAGGACCCGTTGTATCTTTATGTCATTTCTTAAGATTATCTCCCTAATGAGATGATATTGTCTCAATATATATCTGGATCATTGATGAGACATGTGTTCCTTCACTTGTGCGATGACTCCATTGTTATCACAATACAAGTTATTAGATCAACAATGCTAAGAACTTTTCCAAATTTAGTAATGAACTTCTTGATCTAGACCTTTTCCTTTGATGCTTCTGAAGTAGCTATATATTCGACTTTTGTAGTTGAATCATCAGTCGTTTCTTGTTTGGAACTTTTCCAACTGACCACACCACCATTTAGAGTAAATACATATCCAAATTTGGGATTTGCTATCGTCTTTATCAGACAGAAAGCTGGCATCGGCATAACCTTGAACTTTAAGTTCATTTCCTCCATATACTAAGAACATGCCTTTAGTCATTTTTAAGTATTTAAAGATGTTCTTGACAGCGATCCAATGTTTCTAGCCAGGGTTCGTATGGAACCTCCTTGTGACACTCAAAGCATATGAAACATCCGGTCCAGTACATAGTTTGGCATACATCATAGATCCCATTGCAGATGCACAAGGAATTCTATCTATGTGATCTATTTCAATTTGTATCTTTAGACACATTTCTTTTGAGAGATAGATCCCATGCTCGATGGGACAGAGTCTTCTCTTGGACTCTTCCATGCTAAATCTTCTCAAGATTTTATCTATGTACGTAGATTGAGATAGACCAAACATTCTATTAGATCTATCTCTATAGATCTTTATACCGAGAATGTACGCTACCTCTTCCATATCCTTCATGAAGAAATTTTTTGGATAACCACAATTTCTTGATTTTTGGCATCGGGACTCGCTTTCTTAATAATAGTATGTCATCCACATACAAAATTAGAAACACGACTTTGCTCCCACTAACCTTTTATACACACATAGTTCATCTTCATTCTTGATAAAATCAAACATTTTGATTGTCTCATCAAAACGAAGATTCCAGCTCCAAAAGGCTTGCTTTAATCCATATATGAATTTCTATAGTTGGTATACCTTGTTTGGCTATGTGGATTCAAAAGCTTCAAATTGTGTCATGTACACATCCTTGCTAAAATATTTGTTAAGGAATGCAATTTTGACATCCATTTGACGGATCTCATAGTCATGGGATGCTACTATCATAAGCGAATCCGAATTGACTTAGACATGGCTCTTGGTGAGAAGGTTTCGTTAAAGTCAATCCTTTGTCTTTACTTGTAACCTTTCGCAACCAATCTTACCTTGTAAGTATGAGCATTACCATCTATGTCGACCTTTTTCTTGTAAACCAATTTACAACCTATAAGTTTTACCTCTTCAGGCTGGTCAACCAAGGTCCAAATCTTGTTTTCGTACATGGAGTTCATCTCGGATTCCATGGCTTCCTGTCATCTCTTTGAGTCAACACTTGACTTCAATTTTGAGTAAGTAGTAGGTTCATCTTTCTCGATTAGTAATACATTACTAGTAATCGGTGATCGTATCTCGAGAGGAAAATGAATGACTCTACTCAACTTACATGGAGTGGTGTGTCTTTTTCCCTCTTTCTCAATCATGCTTCATCGACATCTGAGCTCAACCATTGGAACATCTAATTGGTCAATTTTATTTTCGATTTCTTGAACCTATTCAAGATCTACACTGCTCCTACTATCTTCTCTAAGAATACAGCAAGTCTCGATATGATGACCTTCATCTCGATGGGATTGTAGAAATAGTATCTTGTAGTTTACTCTAGATACTCCACAAATAAACATTTATCATATTTAGCTCCTAGCTTATCCGATTCAACACGCTTCACATAAGCGTCACATCCCTAAACATTCATGTATGAAAGATCGGGTCTTTATTCTTTCCCATAACTCGTATGGAGTTTTATTGATCGATTTAGATAGGACACCGTTTAGTGTATAACAAGCAGTGTTAAGTACATATCTCCAAAACGATTTTGGAAGAACTGCGCCACTCACCATTGATTGCACCATATCAAATAAGGTGCATTTTTTCCTTTCAGATACACTATGTTTTTATGGTGTAAACGATAGAGTCCACTGCGAGAGAATCCAATTTTCTCTTAGATAGTCTAAAAACTCACCTTTCAAATATTCTCCACCTCGATCAGATCTAAGTGTTAGAATATTTTTCTTGCTTTGCCTTTGAACTTCTTACTAGAATTCTTTAAACTTTTCAAAAGTTTCGTGCTTAATTTCATCAAGTAGATGAAACCATTTCTAGAATAGTTATCTATAAGATGAAGTAAGAAAAACCACCTCTAGGATATGTAGACATTTGTCCATATACATCAGTATGTACAAGACCCAAAATGTCTGCAACTTTGACTCCCTTTCCAGAAAAGGAGTCTAGGTCATTTTGCCCAACGGGCATGATTCACACTTATCAAATGATTCATAATCATTTGAATCCAAGTATTCATCTTTATGTACCTTGGTGATGAGTTTTCATCTATATGACCGAGTATGCATTAACAAAGATATAAGTTCTTAGTTTTATCTCTTCCTATGCCATTTGTTTCCACATTGAAAACATGGATCATCAGTCTTGGATTTGTCTTTGCTTAATTATTTTCCAACAGATTTGGCCTTCTTATATCCTTTCTTCTTAGTGCTCTTAGAGGTATCAAAGACCAAAATTTACCCATCTCCTTGGGCTTAACAGTTTTTAGCACGTTTAGCAGCTCGAGTAAGGTACCCTGAATTTTATTCATGTTGAAGTTTATAATGAATTGTGAAAAGCTATTATGTAGGGACTGCAGAACCAAGTCAATACTCAGCTCGTGGTCCATGGTAAAACACAATTGGTTTAATTTTTCAATACAACCAATCATCTTCAGTATATAAGCACTGACTGAAGATCTTTTTACCATCATACCTCTGAATAACCTTTTGGATGTCTCATACCTTTCAGTCCATGAATGTACATCATTCAACTCCTTAAAATGATATATATTGGTATAGGCATCCATACCCTCGTGCTGCTTTTCTAACTCAAGTGACATGCTACAAGCATCACATTTTGTAGTGTTACTGTTATCACTGTGTTTTTTGGTAATGATGCACGTTCTTCGACATAGCATCCTCAATAGGAGCTTCCGGCATTGGCTGCTCAATGACATATCCAATTTTTCTTTTCATGCTTGAGAACAATTCTCGGTTGTAGTGCCAGTCCCAAAAGTTTGGTCTGGTATGTTTGTTGGCATCCAATATGCCTATCAAACTTATATGGTTACTTATGATTCAACAATTAAATAACAAGATAGAACAATTAAATAAATACAGAAAATTAATTTAAAATGGACTTATATTAAATTAATTATACTCCCACCGTTTAAATTGAATTAATGACCCTCAAACATTAATCAATAGAACCGATTTGATTCCCAGTGGGCTAGGATCCCTTTTTTTTATTAAGACCTTGAGTGACTCAACAAATCCTAATAAAACATCTAAGTAGATACTTCTATCAATCACATCTCTATGTGACTCCTAGATCATCAAGTAGACAACTTATTGTCGCACACATCTTATGTGTTTACTTGATTGTGCCCCTAAAATTCTATTTCTTTTAGTGACTTAACAAAAAATAAAATTTTAGTTAAATTCGCCCCCATTGTTCAAAAACATCAAATGTTTCATAGTGATAAACATATCCATGAGGGAGCAGCTTTGAGTGACTTAACAAACTAACATCGATAATGGACTCTGGTTTTTCACTATAACAGTAGAAGGCACATTGTACTAACTATCTAATACGAATTTAATATTTTGATAAAGAGGAGTTTGTCTCATCACATTTATGTATATTAACTAACATCTAACATGGAATCAATCATACATAATAATAACTGTGGATGATTATAGACTTTATCTATCTAATCTTCCTGAGCCAAAAGAAAGATTAGTCGGTCAATTCCTAAGGGACGTTGCATTCGTTCATCGAATGTTTAATGCAATCATCGCCATCTCCTGCTACAACCTGTATCCTATACTAGTTGCTTCCTTGTGGCCCAACTGCAACGTGTATCCTATACTAGTTGGCATACAGGCCCATATAAATGAACACGGAAGTCCTTAATAAATAAATAGCTCGAAAATTTAATTAAATAAATAATAGGCTCGCAGGCCCATTTAATTAAATAATAGGCTCTTAGGCCCAACCAACAATCAACATGAATAATTAAGCATTCAACCAATCACATAGATCGAGTCCATAATCATCCACTAAACATCCATTTTAATATCTAATATTAAAAATTTATTAATTTCTAAATTTACAGCTTTGACAATATAAGTCTAAACCTTTTAGATATTTTAGAACGGACTAGATGGAATTAAATAATTAATCTAATTAATTAATTAATTTTTCAACAACAAAATTAATCAACTTAATCAACTTAATCAATTAATTTTATTCATAAAGGAGATTTTAAAATTTATTTTATCTCTCAATTTGAAGCCACTCTCTAATTGAAGACAAAATTTGTATAGAGTCAAAATTAGAGTCAAAATTAAAATTTTATAAAGTAATAAGATAAAGTTTAATTAGGTAAGAAATTCAAAATATAGTTTAAAAACAATTTTAATTTAATTTTGAATATTTGACCAACGTTAAATAAATTAATAATTACAATTTTTCCAAAAAAATAAAATCGCATTTGACACGTATTTTTCCTTTTGAAATTGAGGACTTACTGTGCAATTTATGAAATTGCACAACCGATATAAAAATTTTAAAACAAGTAGTGCTTTAATGCAATTTTCAAAATTATCTGAGAGAACCCTTTTCTTATTTTAAAACAAGAAGTCCTTCTTATGCAATTTGAAATTGCATAAGGCCCTTTCAACTTCTTTTGAAAATTGAAGGGCTTCGCATACTATTTCAAAATTGCATGGGAGGCTCCCGTCCCCAATATACCAAAACGCATAAAAAGGTTTAAACCCTAAAGTTGTTTTCTTCATGTGCCTACAAGACACACATCTTGTTTGCGGTGGCACGTCGATTATCGACACCGGTCGCAATTCATCTGCGTCGACGAACAAAGACACCGACATCCGCTGCTTTTCCAAAAGCAGTGGACCCATAAGCTTTCATAACTCCGATCACCACAAGACAACCGCTTCTTGTTTTTGTTTTTGTTGCGGTTTGCTAATTTGTAATCATGAGAATCACGGCGGTGACCATCGTTCTCGCGGTGTCCGCTACCTTCCAAAGACAGTGGGCAGTGCTTGCTACCGTTGGCTTCCATGCGCTCCGTCCCGATTCAAATAAACCCAAAACAATTTCAGATTGTAATTTTAAAATTCACAATTTTTATTTTAAACTGTCAAAACTCAAATTAAATTAATATATCAATAACACTTATTGTTTAATTTAAGTGTAACAAACTCTAACAAGTGGCTAGGTAGGCTCTGATACCACTGTAAGGAATTGAGGTATACATGTACAACGGAAATTAAATATTCAATTCCTTTAAGCCAGATCAATCTTGTACTTAGAGATAATTCGTTATAGGAGTTTACCTTTGATTAAAATCGTGAAATTTAATTTCTGATTAGCTGGATGTGTGATCTTCAATACCACAGCTGTCCAATTATCCAGCTTCCAATGGTAATCCATACAGCAAGAACAAATCTAGACTTCTACGATCAAGAATAGATGAAAGCGGAACCTTTTGGGGTAATTATATTTGGCTGCCTTTTTCTTATGCTAGCAAGTAATGAAAACCAACTTGTGAGTTAATCTATCCTGACCTTTGTATTTATAGGTAGGGTTAACCCTAGACATAGTTCTAGTCAAACTAGAACCCATCAATAAATGAGCCCAATTAATTAATAAGATCAATTAATTTGGTCCAATAAATAGTTAAGTCTGACCCAACTAATTGGACTTTGGACATTAATTCTTACATATTTGAGGTTTAAAAACTTGTTTAACAAAATTTAAGAACAAAAAACTCCAATTCAAGCCAACTTCAAATTGAACTGAAATAGAATAGAACTGAAAGGTTTATAAACTTGTGTAAAAATTTTAAGCATAACAAACTCTAATTTAATCCAAGTTCAATAGCCAACTTCGAATTCAACATAAAGAAGAATAGAAGGAAAATTATAAACAAACTGTAAAAAAATTGTTAACGAAGAACCAAAAATTTTGGGTGAATAACCAATCGTGTCTAATTATATCTTCCTCAGCACAATAATAATCTTATAGTTCAAAGACTGCATTGATGTAGAGAACAAAATCATAAGAAATATTAAAAAACGTAAAAAGGGAGAAAAAAAAATAAGGCCAAATCATACAGTCAAATTCACTGCAACTCAAATCCTTAGACCACGAAAGTCCTACCACAGCCAATCCGACAGTACATGCAAAAAGACTATCCAAATGGAAGAAAATCAAACAAAAAAGTTTAGTAGCAACCCAGAACCCAACGAAATGAAAGATAAATTGGAAGTCTCTAAACGTGTCTGTGATAAATTTTTGGTTTTCAAAAATCACCACAACGACACAGCATTTCAACTAACAAACCTTCGTTTCTAGGTTCTATGCAAATCTGAGGATTCCATGATTTGTGTAGTGTATAAAGATGAGTGTAGCATAAAAATCGCAAGGGAGAAAGCACAATTACCTTATGTTATGGATAAAACGAGGAGGCAACGATTTAGGCTTCGAAAATGGCAAGACGAATTCAACGAATTCTTTTATACTCCGCCCTAAACGACGTTGTTTTGCAGGCAAAAATAAATATACAAAATGACATCGTTTTGGACTAAAGAGTGAACACTAAATGAACTGATTCACTCTTGTATCTTCTTTATACTAAGAAAATACAATTAATGTATACACAAATGCTTTGTACACAGTACTAATAGACAACATATTTAAACTTTATATATTGACATTGCTTCTTGGAAACACCACATGGTTCCATAAAACTTTACTCCACCTTCATATTTCCTCCTTCCAAAATTTTCGTCTCTTCAACTGTTTTGTAAGTATGTTGCTCTCTTCTCCATTACTTTTATCCTCTTCAATTGTTTTTCCTCTATTTCTTTCAACCATATCATCTTGTTCTCAAACTCTTTATTCTCTTAACTTCCAACAAGTTTATGTATTCTCTTTCATTTATTGACAATACTTCTTCAAACATTCATTTTGTTCTTATGATTTTGCAAACTTTATATCAAATATATCTATTCATTCTTCTTATGTTTGATTATTGGTGTTTTGCTTTGTGTTTACAGCATAATGTAGTCCAGTCCATAAGTATATATTCCAATCAGAATATAGTAAGGCTTGATCTATTCTTTTCTCTAAGCCTATAATCATGAGATATCAAGATAAAAATGTAAATACAAGTTCCTTTTAGAAACTGCAAGATTTGTACCACAAATACCTAAGTATCTCCTAATGACCATTTGAAACAAAGTCAATAATGAGACGAGACATGGGTCCTTAATGATTTGATTTAGTGTAGGCATGTTCCTTTCTATAACGAAGTTCATTTTTTACAGTATATATTCTAATTTTTAATAATTATGTTACCTAATTTGGACTATTAGAAGTTATAACTATTTTCTACTTCTTTAGTTTCTGCTATTTGTTGATATCTTCAATTTTCATTGTGTATCTCTTTCCATAAACTTTATTTACTTATGAAACTTTTAATTATATCTATGCTATTACTCTAAGCTAGGGAACAAACTACGATCTACAACAATGATATCACTGCATTCCACGATACCCTGGTTTTGTCGAAGGCATATCTAATATCTAGCTAATGAACATTGAAATATACACCCCCAAAATGTAAAGCAACTTGTGGGCCTGTCCAATGGACAATAAATGCCAGAACTAGGACATAGGAGATAGACGAAAACCATGATGCTCTGCTTTTTTCAACAAACAACTTGGTCTCTTTTGACAGTCTACAGGAACATATGGACTGCAAAATTAAAGTCAGTAATATTCTATATAGTTGAAATATATGAATGATGATTTCAAATCCTTATTTTCAAATTACTAAGTTACTATTTTTCTCCCAACCTCCTACATTCATTCTATTTTGATATCTCTGGTATTTTGGGATGGCGATAGACATGCTGCCAAAAAAGAAATAGTCCAAACAAAGTACACAACAAAATCTCACATTCAGAAAGTAGTTGTGATCAACGAAAGATTTATTCATATTCTTTCGTCTTTCATTTATCATTTACTTCTGTATACGCTACATGATTAACTAATTATATGATTTACACATTTTTAGGTTTGAAACTGTGATGTTGAGAATATGGGACAGATTTATGGACAATGAACGCAATACACTCTCAACTACAATTGGTGAAAGACCAATTGTTCTTAAAAAGAATTTAAGGGTTTCATCCTTTATAACTAATTACATCGTCAATTCTTTTCCAATTATACTATTGTCTGTCCAATGTTTTTTAAAAACATAATGACATCATTTATAATGCCAATTGTTTTTGACATAGCAATATCATCAAAAGCTAATAGCTCTATTGTCATCAATATTTCTTTCGAAGGAGTTCATCATCTAAGAAGATGTTAAGCCTCCCACATTTTATTCATTGTCAAATTATGTTTACATCATATTAGATCTATTCTTTTTACTTCAATCTATTGTTGAAGACAAATAAGCTCTCTTACAAATTTCATGTTTTCTCTTCGTATTTCATTATCAGAACACAGAAAGATTAGATGAGATCGAGTCTCAAAAAGGTTATCTTCCATCAATATCATTATCATTAACAGTACATCCTTCAACAAAAAACAAAATAAATGAAATCAAAGACATTCTAAGTTTAATATCAAAGGTATATTATTAATGTTTATCTTTTCAGTTAATGTCATCAATAACTGTAATTGCTTTATTAAACTAATCATCATACAAAGAACAACATTTTTCTAGCTAAAGGAAAATTTGAAAATAGAGACTCCACGACAGTGGTAAATGTGTGCAACAAAACCTCAAATGTTCATTTTGATGAAATATATCAACATGTATACTACAAATGCAATGGAGTAAGAGGAAAACCATGGTAAATGGCACCTTCAGATCGACGTGATATTGCTAACTATGATGATTTATAAATAGCAAATAGTAATGCAATTGTTACATGAAGAAACTCATTTGGTTTGGGTGAGGAATCAAATGCAAGAATATATGGAGTTGAAGGAAGTAGACATGTCCCGATAGACGACTATTTGTTCAATTGTAATGACCGAAAATTTTTGTTGACATTTAAAATTTGACAAAATATAAATTTAATTTTCGGCGTCATTGCGAACTTCCTATTGAACTTTAATACTTTAGTCGCATTAGATTTTTTTTCACGTATTTGCCTTATCTTTTGTGTCAAACAAAAGTAATTTTTGTCAATCACCAAACCAATTTTTTATGCTAATTAAACACCCAAACAACCCCTAATCTCATGTCAAAATAAGCCCCTAAACATCCCTAATCTCATGCCAAAATCATCCCCAAACGGCCCCTAAAAACCAAAAACTCAACCACCCATGATCTCCCTCACTTCAACCCATTACCTACCATTTCTCTCATCCTCCACCATTTATTTTCAGCTAATTACCCGCCAATTTACTCTTCTGAAAAATGTCCCAAGTCTCTCCCTAATCTGCCAAAAAAAAAAAAAAATGCCCCATGATCTTCCCTAAAACTGCCATTTATTTCCAGCATCTTTTCCCCTCTTTTCGGCCTTCAACTATTCCCTTCTTCTCCCTGTAATTCTCGGCTAGCAAGAGGTCCCCACCATCCTCTATTTTCAGCCAATTTCCCTCCATAAAAACTGCCCCAAGAGACCTCCCTCAGCTACCAAAAACATGCCCAAAGAATCTCCCAAAGTAAGCAGAATATCCTCCCTAAAACCGCCCACTTTGTACCTACATTCAATAATTTTTCTTCCTCTCTCCATGATCAATTAACCACCCATGTACTCCTCCATTTAGTCCACCTCAACTCCAGCCAAACTGCCCTTTAACCATGATGAAAATCATCCCCTTTAGCCCCCTCTCAATTAGTATCCTTTAGCACAAACAAATCATTAGGACTTCAGCCCCAACTACTCTCTCTTTTCGACCTTAAATATCTGATTTTCCCCTCTTTCAATCACCAAAATACTACAGATTCTAGCCCTTAAATCCTTGTTATTTTTCTCCATCTCAAGCACCAAGAATCATCTAGCAATCTGCCATATATTTCCTTTAACGATCGGCTCCTAGCACTATCAAGGAATGCTTGTTGCTGCCAGAATTTTTAGCCGAAGTGTTATATTTTATCCCCGAAGAATTCATCCCTTAAGTCCCACTTTTCTTGATTTTATTTGAGACACCAAATGATAGAAATAACCTCCAGATTATACCATAATTTTGGCCAGCCCGAAACCCTTCCTTTGCCTCCAAATTCTTGACCCCAAACAACAAGAAGAAACATCTTTTTCTTTTCCATATTTTGAATAATTTTTCTCTCTTGTTCCACTCCGATCTTTCATATAAATCACTCACTATTGTGAAAATAATAAGTAAATAAAGAAAAGGGAAAGCGTGCGGGTTTGATTTTGGAAAAGTTGTAGTAACGGTTTATTCTCTATCACAACTTCAATTGAAACACTACAAAAATTAGTGTCTATAGCGGCGACACCAATTGCGACGACACAAAGTCGTCTCAATTGATTCTATACAATAGAGACGATAAAGAAATGTCGTTGCTACATATTCAAAACTTATAGCGACAACATATGTCGTCACAATAAATTATCAATCGTCGCTATTACATATAGAATTTATAATGACGTCTTTCAATGTCGTCGCTAATTACTTTCTGAAAATTCAGGAACAAATGGCGTCATTTTGATGCATAAATAGCGGCGACCTTTGTCGTCGCAATAGATTTGTGAATGATGTTGTCAATCACGTGAATTATGATTTTTCTCGTAAAATGCAATGAGATATATAGTGACGACATATGTCGTTGCTATAAACCTATATCAATTTAAGCGAGAAAATTGGCACCCATTTGTTGTCTATAGCAACGACATATATTGTCACAAAATATGTATTGATCATTTTGATAGACACGTGAGTTATTAATTTCCTCGTAAAATAGGAAGGATTCTGTAGCGACGACTTTTACATATAGCGGTGACAAATGTCGCTGCTATAGAATCTTCTTTTTCATCTCTCCATCTCTCGCATTTTACATATTGTATCATTGCGAAAATATTTAATCTTATCCCCATCAACATAAGTACTTGTAATTCTATTGTTTTCCTCCATAATCATATTCTTTACAATTCATTTGTTCATCTCCATTTATTATCCTTACTGTATTTGTAAAAATATAGTGTTTCTTAAGTATGGATATTGATAAAACTTGGACAGCAATTAGAAATTGCACAAAATCTGTAGATTTTTGAAACAGTTTACAAGCATTTACAAACATGGCGAGGCCATACGTAAATGACAGGGAAATGATTAAATGTCTGTGCAAAAAATGTTGAAACGGTCTCACACATCTATTGGAGATTGTCGAGGCTCACATATTTTGTAATGGTTTTGCAGAGAGTTATGTCACCTGGATATATCATGGCAAGGTCGATGTTCATACTGCGAATGTGTATAGACAGAATGAGCGAGCTGATGTGGAAGATGAGATGATGGATGACATGGACGATGCAGCTGGTGATAAGCATGTAGGTACAAGCACAGGTGGTTACTATGACGAATTGTTTCAGGCTCTGCATTTAGAACTATACCCGGGAGTTTCATCATTTTTATCCCTAAATTTTTTAGTCAAGTTGATGTATATTAAGGTTATGAACAAATGGACAAACAAGTCTGTCGATGATCTTTTGAAATTGCTAAAGTTAGCATTCCCAAACGAGAACCTGATTTACTCCTACTACGAAGCTAAGAAGCTGATGACGAAGTTTGGTTTGAGTTACAAATCCATTCATGCCTGTAAGAACGACTGTGCACTGTTTTGGGGTGAACATGCGGATAGACAAACTTGTCCAATTTTCCAGAAAAGTTGTTAGGTGCATACTTATGGGAAAGTGAACGGGAAGAATGTTCTACATAAGGTGTTGAGATATTTTTCCTTGGCCCCAGACTAAAAACGTATGTTGACGACGAAGGATAATACAAAACTCATGCGGTGGCACAATATAGAAAGGTTCGGGGGCGATGATGAAATGCGATCCCGTTGATGGAAAGGCATGGCGGATTTTGGCATGAAACATCCATTGTTCGCAAGTGAGATAAGGAATGTCATGTTAGGTTTGGGCCAGAGACTGATTCAATCCATTCGGTGACATGATTTTGGGGTATAGCATGTGGCCAGTAGTTGTAACACTTTACAACTTGCCACCATGGTTATGCATGAAGTCCAAGTACCTCATGCTTACTCTGTTAATACATTGTCCAAAAGCACCGGGTAAGGACATTGATATGTTTTTACGACCATTAGTGGACGAGTTGAAAAAGTTTTGGGCTGATGGGATTGACACGCGTGACACTGAAACCAACAACAGGTCAATATTTAGACTGCGTACAGCATTGTTGTAGACTATTAACGATTTTTCAGCGAAAAGTAATTTGTCGAATTGGAGTGGTCAGGGGTACATGGCATGTCCTACGTGCAACAAGGATACTCCTTCAGTCTGTGTAATAGGTAAGACAGCTTATGTGGGTCACCGTCGTTTTCTGCCATCCAGGCATCATTTTCAGAGCAATTTAGACTTCGATGGAAGGATAGAGAGGTGACCACCTCCTCGTCGATTAACACCTACAGACATTTTAGTACAGTTAAGTCGTGTCAGATATAAAAGTCTAGGAAAGCACCCTAACTACAGGAGTGCTACAATTCAGAGAAGTGATGACGAGCTAAATTAGAGAAAAAAGAGCATTTTCTATGAGTTGTCGTATTGGACTTATACAGAGCTCAAACATAACATCGATGTCATGCACGTAGAAAAGAATGTTTGTGATAGCTTGCTCGGCACAATTATGGACGATCCATTTAAATCAAAGGACACAATCAATGCGAGGTGCAATCGATGCAATTAGAGATCAAAAGGTAGTTGCACTTGTATCGAACGGAATAGGTGGATGAAGCCACCGCATGTTACACCATGTCGCCCGCAAATCGTAAGAAGTTTTGTAAATTTATCCGATCGGTTGAGTTTCCGGATGGCTTTGCTTCTAATCTTCTGAAGAATATTGAATGTCGGGCATTCTTGAATAAAATTATTTCCACGGCAATTATTGAAGTGTGCACGTTCTTCAAGCAGCTTTTTGCACTAAAGGTTAGTGACATGATGGCTTTCCACGATCACCGGTACTCATTCTATGTATGTTGGAATAGATCTTTTTGCCGGTGTTCTTCGACATCATGATTCACCTCATAATACATTTACTAGAAGAGGCAATCCTTGGAGGTCCGGTGCACATGAGATGGATGTTTCCATTTGAGTGATACCTGAAGAAAAATTGAAGGGCTACGTCAGAAATCGAGCTCGGCCCGAGGGATCAATAGTGAAATGGTATGTTGTGGACGATGCATTGACTTTTTGTTCGAGGTACTTCGAGAACATAGGAACGAGGTTCAACTGACCAGACATAAATGAGGACGCTAGTGTTCCACAGACACAACTTTCTATTTTTCAGTTACAGTGTCGCCCACTTGGAAAGAAGTCCCCAACGACGTTTCTTACTCAAGTTCGAAATCAAACAATTTTTTACGTCCTGAACAACTGTTATGAAGTTGAGCAATTCTTGTAGTAAGACGGCGTTTATTCCTGATTATTATTCATTTATCTTGAATAAACTCTACCATTTGAAACGAACTAATGAACTTTGATCTTCCATACTTTGTACAGGGAACATAGTTAGAGCTACCGGACAATGGTCGTCCAAACATCGAACTAGTTCACGTAAGAGACTTTGACAGTTGGTTCTACAAGAAGGTAAACGAATAATAACCAAATAAATTTGCAAGTTTTCAACATTATTTCTTTCAATAACTGAGAATAATTCTCGTCATGTAGTGCGCCAAAGCCATAACCATCAAGTTTCTCATGAATTGTTTTCGTTGGCAAGTGGATGTTACCGGCAGGTTATGTCATACACAGCTTATGTTGTCAAAGGAGTTCAGTTCCTGACATATGATCATGATATTTGAAGAAAAACTTAGAACAGTGGTGTGTCCGTCCTAGGGACTGGGGGTGAGGTTTACTACGGCAACAAGCAAGATATACTGGAACTACAGTATGGATCGAAACTTTTAGTTTATCTGTTTGGATGCAAGTGGTTTAGGTGTGATGAGAGACAGATGGTAACTGAGAATAATGTTATCAGTATTGACATCAGTGCAGAGGCGTTCAAGGATGATCGGTTCATACTTGCGAGCCAAGCACAACAAGTGTTCTACATTGAAGATCCTTCTCGTGGTCCAAACTAGCGAGTAATACAAATTGTCCATCGAGGAGCACGTGGGACACGGTGGAAGCTAACATCACGTAGATTGGCCTGCTTCACAATAACTACTCTTCCGGTTTATCTCGATCGTTGATCTTGGCAACATAGAGCATGTATCCTTGCATCGGAATGATGATGAAGTCGATGAGATAGAAGAATCGGTTATCGTGAGAGCCTCGCCTAATACTCGAGGAGAAACTTCATTTATCAACAACGATGATGTGGAAGACGATACAAATGTAGAACACGAGGATGACGAAACATCGAGTAAAATCAATGAGGATGACAGTGAAGGATTTATGATGAGGATCAATCGTATCATGATAGTAAATCGTCATTGAATGTTGTAGAAAATATGTTTCGTCATCATTCGAAAAACTTCATGGAATTTTGAGAAATTATTTTATGACATTTTATTCAATTAATTGGTTAGTCATAGAATAATTTTATAAATCTTCCGATAATTTTTTCGCTACAAAAATGAGATGCAAAAAAATAATAAAATACCAAAATAGGAAAAAAATGTAATGTTGTGGATTAAGAATTTTAATCTTTTTTTATTCAAATAAATTTTTAAAATACCTTTTTTTAATAACCAATAAGAGTTTTAACTATTTTTACTTTTTAATAATTTTTTCCAACATTTTAGAATGAAATATTTTAGAATTTTTATTTTTTGAGAATTTTTTAAATTAAGAATAAGAATGTAGAATTTTATTTTTAAAATTTTCATTGGTTTACAATTTTTATTTTAAATGCTAATTTTGCAAGTTTGAGTATCATGATGTTTTTAGTTAAAAAGTTAAAAACTTGTTTTATTTTTATATTATAAATTTAATCTTAATTTCAAATATGTATTTTCAAAAATAATATACCAAACAAGTTTTGCTTGTTTTACTGAAGGACAATAAAGATGAAGGACTTAACTGCAAATAACCAACAGAGACGACTTTTATAGTGACGACATGTCGTCGCTATATGCGTTAAAAATTTGGCATCACGTTCTGAGTGCGTGCACAAAAAAATTAAAATTTTTGTCGCCGTTAATATGTCTATAGAGACGACATATGTCGTCGCTATAAACAATACCCTTATTATACGCGTCTAATCTTCTTCTTCTTTCCCACTTCTGCTTTTTCTCTCCCTTTTCGTCGTTTTCTCTCTTTTTTTCATTATTACCCAAGGATTGTGTGCCTGTGCTGGATTGAAATCACATGGTTCATCTCTTTCTTCGCCTCATTCTAAAATCGTGTTAGTCTCTAAACTTGGTTAACCCAATGATTTGGTGAAACCCGTGGTTCATCTCTTTCTTCCTACCGCATGTTGAACTTTCATTTCGATTGAACTTTGATTTTTGTGCCTTTTTTTGTGAATGTTTCTTGTGCCTATTAACCTACTGATTTTTGTGCCTGTTTTTTTTTTATTTCGATTGAAATTTGATTTCGGTTGAACTGATTTTGGATAATTACATGTTAAAAAATTTGGATAATTTCATATTTGGTTTGAATTTGTTGGCAATTTGTTCTTGAAGTGTATTCGATCGATAATTAAATGATTAATTCATTTTAGGTTAGATGAAGGTTGAATGAAGGTTGTTTTTGAGGATGAAGGTTGGACGAAGGTTGAACTTTAGGTTGAATGAGGTTGAATTTTAGGGAATATTTGACATAATCTTATTCAAATGTTTACATAAATTCAAAGTTTAGGGACTTATTTTACATAAAATAAGTTTAGGGACCAATTCATAATCAAATTAAACTTATTCAAATTTTGACAAAAATCAAAGTTTAGGGACTTATTTGTAATAAAATAAGGTTAGGGACCAATTCATCAATCAAATTAAACTTTTTCAAATTAAGACAAAAATTCAAAGTTTAAGGACTTATTTGTAATAAAATAAGTTAGGGACCAATTCATCAATCAAATAAAACTTATTCAAATTTTGCATAAATTCAAAGTTTAGGGACTTATTTGACATAAAATAAGTTTAGGGAACAATTTATCAATCAAATTAAACTTATTCAAATTTTAAAAAAAAATTAAAGTGTAGGGACTTATTTGTAATAAAATAAGTTTAGGGACCAATTCATCAATCAAATAAAACTTATTCAAATTTTGACAGAAATTCAAAGTTTAGGGACTTATTTGACATAAAATAAGTTTAGGGATCAATTAATCAACAAATTGAAACTTATTAAAAATTACGAAAAATGTCAAAGTTGAGGGACCTATGTCAAATAAAATTTTCATTAGGGACCTACTCATAGAAAAATTAAAAGTATTACAAATTACGCTAAATTTCAAAGTGTAAGGAACAATTTGAAATTTCACAAGTTTATGGACCAATTAATCAACTAATTAAAAGTTATTAGAAATTACGAAAAAATTCAAAGTTGAGGGACCAATTACATATAAATTAAAAGTTTAAGGACCAATTCTTCAACAACATAAAACTTATTACAAACTACTTAAAAATTCTAAAGTCAAAGTTTTGGGAAATTTTTACAATAAATTAGAAGTTTAGGGACCAATTCATCAACAACTATAAACTTATTTGAAACTATAACCAAATTCAAAGTTCAGGGATGTATTTGAAATAAAGTAAAATTTTATGGATCTATTTACAATAAAGTAAAAGTTTAGGTGCATATTTGAAATGAACCATTTCATTAGGGACCTACTTATAACAAAATTAAAACGTAATAGAAATTACGATAAAATTCAAATTGTAAGGACCTATTTGACATTTTGTAAGTTGAGGGACCAATTAATCAACAAATTGGAACTTATTAGAAATTAAGAAAAAATTCAAAGTTGAGGGACCTATTAGATATAAATTAAAAGTTTGAGGACCAATTCATCAACAACTTCAAACTTATTGGATACTACGTAAAATTTCAAAGTTTATGGCCCTATTTACAATAAAGTAGAAGTTGGAGGACCTATTCATCATCAACTTCAAACTTATTAGAAACTTTGAAAACCTTCAAAGTTCAGGGATCTATTTGAAATAAAGAAAAAAGTTTATTAGAATCAATTTCACTAAATGAA
This sequence comes from Forsythia suspensa, assembly GCA_023638005.1. Taxonomy (NCBI): domain Eukaryota; kingdom Viridiplantae; phylum Streptophyta; class Magnoliopsida; order Lamiales; family Oleaceae; genus Forsythia; species Forsythia suspensa. The sequence continues at coordinate 31,566,418 of CM042671.1, forward strand.
GGGACCTATTCCGCACTAATTGATGTTCACAATTATTTCATGTGTTAGTATGGTTGACGTGATGTCGCACGGAGGTGATGGTACAGAGAGATCCTCCACAACCGACATCTCACTCCGGCTTGCTTCGATCTCGCGAGTCCGTAATAATTTTCGCTCAAATCATTTTTCTTGTATTTTATACATATCGTTGAATTTTGTATGATAAATATGGTTCGTATTTGTTCATTTTCAGCGCTTCCGTCAAAGCGACGAGGTATCTCTCGAGTCAACCTTGAAAGGGTTTGGCGAGCTAACGGAAAGATGCCACTTCCTATCGTATTCGATAATGTCGAACGCACAATGCAGCCGATTGGGAATAACACGAAGTACTTCACGCGCTTGATTGGGAACCAAGTGAGATTCACCGTGCCCCCGTGCTATCCTTCATGGATAGAGGTTCCAGATGAGCAGCGGGCACGGTTCTATAGCATTATCGAGGTTTGAACTTAAATTAGTTTTGTTATTAGTGCAGTCACTAAATAATTGTTCCATGACTTTTACATTAACATAATTTTTTCACTCTTGCGAGCTACTTCCGATCTGCAGGCGATCGGTCGCCTAACGAGTACCGAAGCGATGCATCAGACGTCAGAGATCGTCTGGCGGCCGATCATTATCGTGATTACAAACTCAAGGCACATAATCACTTAAAAGCGTATGGATCGAGCCGACAATACGGCGAGATGTTTGCCGAGGACTAGTAGAAGTGCATTGACTTATTCACCACCCTACTTTCGTGGTTCGTATTGTTTATCTATTTTTACGATTTATTTTATATATTTTTGTAACTATTAAATTTTCTGTTAATCAATTATTTTTTATACGTTCAGAACAGTCTTCGAAAAATAAGGCCAATCGGGGTAAGGCTAAATACTCGAGCGTGTAGGGGTTGAAGAACTTATTTGCCACGCGTTACGATGAGGTACAACTAAAATTTTCAATATCATTATACAAATCTTCACTACATTACGTAAAAATGTCTACTAAGTTACATTTCACGTTTAAATTATTGTAGCGGGACCCCGAGACCCAGTAGTGGCCGGGGATTATTGATTCCTTTCGGACGTTTCACACCTTCTGGGATGGCAATTGGGTGAACCCGCAGACGGCCGGTGACTATGTGAGGACTTTTAAATGATGTTAATATAATTTTTCCGACATGATATTAGCATTTATTATTTTTTCACTAAACAAGATAAACTTATTGAGTTGAGAGAGACTCAACATACACAAAGTCGCCTCCGGTGGCGCGCGTCGTTAGACGAGCATGCTATTGCAAATGAGGTTCTTGGAGAACGACGATGTCACGCCTGTGGGGTTGGACAGTTCAAGGGCACCTCTCCCTCCCTATATTCGACTGCTGCATCGAAAGCCCCACAAGGAACTTCCCATAAGTTATCCGGAGACCCCTAGAATAACGATCCTCGGTTTGCCATGTACAAAGCTCGCTTATCTTTGAATGCAATGCGGGAAATTGAGCTTTTGAAAAATAGCATACCGGTGGTTGTGCCCGAGGAGGACGAGAACGGGGACGAGGACGAGGGTTTGGGGGATCTGTGAGATTTGTATAATTTTTTATACATTATTTCAATTATTTGAAATTTTTTTTTAAAAAATCAAATTGTTTATAAGCGGCGACATTGTCGTCATCAGAGGAAAACAAATCATTTAGATTTAGCGACGACCGAGTCGTCTCTATATTAGAAGTACATATAGCGGCGACATAATAGGAACAAATTTCACGTCATTACTATTTTAGTTAACAATGACGACTTTAGCGATTTACATTGTAGTCCCTTTATATCTATTTTTCAGATATAAACTACGACAATGTTGCGACGAAGTTGTCGTCGCTATAGATTCAAATATATGTTGCGACGACTAATTGTCGTCGCTACATATCTAGAGACACTATACTATTACGGCGACATTGAGCGACGACTTTGTCGTCCCTATACATATAAATGGACGACTATGGATGATTCATTGACGACTTATGTCGTCCTATTGCCCTCCTTTCTTGTAGTCAAAACTCTTTTTCGAGATAATTTTACCTACTACATTTGCAATAATTTTCTTAATGATGTTTGAAAAATTACATGTTATAAAAATGTCATGAAATGATTTGTGAAGGAACATTATGATTGTGATTGAAGGTAATCACATATGCATGACGGTGATGTAAAGAAATCACATTTAAGTTAATGGTGCCGGTTACCAATTTATGTTGTCGCTATGTACGCTTAAAAAGATGGTATGAGCATTTATGTTTCTTTATAATTTTTACGTATGTTCATATGTATTACTACTTTGAATGTTTCATATAAAATATTCGTCCCAAAAGGAACGAATTTTCAGATTGAATTGATTGGCATTTGATGCGATGACGTGGAATTTTCTTAATTAATTTAAGTTTTGACGTCGAGATGTTCGAGTCAATTATAATTTAAATACGATATTGTAAGTATTTAATTTTCAGTATTTAATTATGTAATATTTATGAAAAACGAGATATCGGTTTCATTGCCGTTAAAAGTTTTAAGTAAGAAATTGCCTAGTTCAATTTTTCTGCATTTTCACCTTATCGTCCTTAATCAAAAATCATAACTCTCTGTACATTTAGAGTTTTTGAATAAAATCATTGGCATGGTATAATGGTAGCATTTGGAATCACTCAAAATTTCACTATATGAATTTATTATGAACATTTTAGTGAGACAAATTTTCAAGCAACTTCAGCTAAATTTTTTACCTACCAAATGGCTTAGATAAGATTTGAAATTTTAACATGTTGTAGTCTGTTATCCCAAGTATCTACAGTTTAATTTTTGAAATTTTTGGAGTCTATTTGAATTGTCAAATAAATTGTGGCATCACCTATCACAGTATAGGCAAACCATGAAAATTTGAAGAAAAATCATTTTTACCTTGCACGTTTGTTATTTTTCGCAAAAGTTATATTTTTAAAATCCTTCAAGGGCACGGAAAATATTATTTGGAATCGTCAAATATATTTTAGAGATTATTTAGTAACCCTCCAGGTCGAAAAAATTCGGGGCATTACATTCATGACAGTCATGAGGCATACATACAAAGTCAACATGACCAATTAAACAAAGTTCCATCATGTGTGTTGATGAGAGCATGCAAATGAATGGAGAATTAATATATAATTAGAAATCGTGAACGATGTGAATGAAGAGTCATGGAAATTGAATAACTGTGTTTATACAAATCTATGATTTTTTTCTAATAAACGATAAGTTTATAGATATTATTTTCTAATAAAAAAGTTATAACTTTCTTTTTCGGGTATTGAGTCAAAAGTTATATCATTTTTTGTTTTATTTTTTCAAAAATTCATATTCAATTTGTGGACTATGATTGATTAAAGTAAAAAAAAAAAAAAAAATCACTGATACATGTACGAACTCCATTAAAATTCATCATATAGAATTCTGTTATATTATTTGAAGTTATTTTTTTTTTATTATGGTAGTAAAGCAAAATTACGTTTCATAATTAATACTCTCATTTCTATAATTAATAAACACTCTTTAAGAAAAACTGTGGATATATATATATTCGCATTAAATTTAAAGTCTCAAGACTTTTTATTTGTGGTTGAAATAATTAAAGCAATCTATATGGGCATGTCACATTTGATAGTTTTTTAATAGTGGCATTAATGGGTTGCGTAGTTCTATTTCTTTTGAATGCTATTAGTATATTCATAAAAAGGAAAATAGTGCATTTTGTGGTGAGTTGGGTTGTCAAAATTAATACTAGAGCAAGTTGTTTGTTACGACTTATTTTGGTTCGGGGAAAAAAAAAAGACATTGAAATGGTATGGTAAAATTTTAAAATTTTCACCACTCTAGGTTGACAATTTGAGTAGTATTTTAAATAAAATGACAACAAATCTACGAGATTCCATGTAAATCTATGAGAATCTATTAAAATCTATAATATATACTTAGAATTATGTGAGTTCAGTTCAAATTCATGAAATCTATTCAAGTTCATAATTATTAAGAAATATTTTAACATCCGAGTTGATGACACCTCTAAGAAACACGACTTCACCGCCAATGACCTTCTTATATACACATGGTTCAAACCTTTTGATTATATCATCAAAACGAATATTCCAGCCTCAGGAGGTTTGTTTTAATCTATATATGGATCTTTTTAGTTTGAATACCTTGTTTGATTTTGTGTATTCAAAACATTCGAGTTGTGTCATGTACACATCCCCGCTAAGATTTCTGTTAAGGAATGCAATTTTCACATCTATTTGTCAAATCTCATAGTCATAGTATGCTACAAACGCAAGCAGAATCCAAATTAACTTAAACATATTAACTAGTGAGAAGCTTTCATCAAAGTCAATTCATCATTTTTGCTTGAAACCTTCACACACAATTTTGCTTTGTAAGTAGGAACATTATCATCCATGTAGACATTTTTCTTACAAATCCATTTTTAGCCTATGCATTGTACCCCTTCAGGCGGGTCAACAAAGGTCCAAACCTTGTTTGAGTACATGGGATTCAACTCGAATTCTATGGCTTCCTACTATTTCTTTGAGTCAATACTTGGCTTCGATTCTGTGTCATTAGTGGGTTCATTTTCCTCGACTAGCAATACATCATTGGTAATTAGGAAACTATATCACCGAGGAGAACAAATGCCCTAGTCGACTTACACTAAGCTGGCATGTCCTCGAGAACAGGTAGTTTTCTATTGCGAATATTTGCCTCATCAAATGCAGGCTCAACCATTGGCTCATGTTATTGATCATTTTATTTGTCGTATTTTAAATTTTTTCAAGATTTACTTTGCTCCCACTGTCTTCTCTTAGAGTATGCTTGGGAAATTTTTTGTAGATTATAAGCGAGATCCTCATGTAATGTGTGGATAAAAATGGATAAAAGTTGTGGGTCCTATGAAATGTGTGGATCAAAATAATATTTGATCAGCTTATAAGTACTTATAAACAGTAACAAACATGCTCTTAGAATGAATTTGTTCTCTAACAATACAGCATGTTTTGATACGATGATCTTCATCTCGATGGGATTGTAGAAATACTATATAGAAATTTTCTTTGGGTATCCTACAAATAAACATTTATCTGATATAGCTCTTAACTTGTCCAATTCAACGCGCTCTACATAAGCGTCGCAGCCCCAAATCTTCATGTATGAAAGATCATGACTTTTTCCGTCCCACGACTCATATAGAGTATTATCGACCAATTTAGATGGGACACAATTTAGTGTGTGACATGCAGTGTTAAGTGCATATCCCTAAAGAGATTTGAAGTAATTGCGCTGCTCATCACTAATCGCACTATATTAAGTAAGTTGTTATTTCTTCTTTTAGATACACTATTGTTTTGTTATGTATAAGGTAGAGTCCACTATGAGAGAATCACATTCTCTTTTAGATAGTATAAAAACTTAACTTTCAAATATTCCCCACCTCGATCAGTTCTAAGTGTTAGAATATTTTACCAGTTTGCCTTTCAACTTCTTGTTTGAATTCTTTGAACTTTTCAAAGCTTCATGTTTGAATTTCATCTAGTAGATGAAACCATATCTAGAATATTCATATGTAAACATAATGAAATAAGAAAAGTCACATACAGTATGTACAAGATCCAAAATGTCTAGAGCTCTAACTCCCTTTCCAAAAAATGGTGTATTGGTCATTTTACCCATTACCATTAGGCATGACTCACATTTATCAAATGATTCATAATCATTTGAATCAAATTATCCATCTTTATGTAACTTGGTGATGCATTTTTCATTTATATGATATAGTCTACAATACCAAATATATGAGTTATTAATTTTATACTTTTATAGTGGCTCTTAGCAGCGGCACCAATAGTCAGCTGCGAAGATCAGCGGCAATGACCTCTATCATCGCGACCGTTTCTGCTGCATTCAAAAGATAGCAGACTCACCACTGGTTGAATTGCAATACGCACTCTAACTTGTCGCCTTCGGCTGTGGTGACTTCCAAAGCACTGCAGTCGGTCACCACCTCGTCTCTTGTCCTTTTCGACTCGTTCCGAACAATTTCAAATTCAATTTCAAGTTTAAAAATTCATAATTTTTCTTTTACTATAAAAACTCGAATCAAATTAATATATCAATAATATTTATTGTTCATTCATCAAAACAGTCTAATAAACTCAAACATCATCTAAAACCACCAAAAATCTACTCTTCGACAAACTTTTCTCTAGTTTGACTTGAAGCATGTTGAGATCAATATAAATTATATAATCACACCTTCCAGAAAAAACTACCTCAAGGATGATTCTAGTTATCCTAAAAGCGTCAAATTCATTTAAAACACAAGCACATGCCATTAGATCGAACCCACCCTTCAATATGTCATCATTGTACAACAGTTGTGTGAGAGTTGTTCTTCTGACACCTCCCACGCCTACAATTTGAATAACTGATACTTAATTACTATCACTTGGTTCAACCTCCAACAAACATATTAAGTATCCTCTTTGTCCTTTTCTCTGCCATGTACTTCTAATTCTTCTCCAACTAAAGTCAATTGCAATCTTTCTCTTGTATTATCACTGTTCTCCTTTATATTCACCAAAAATAGAAAAAGTACCTATTTTGCTAGATCTTCCAATCAGCGAGTAATCTCTTTTAGCTTGGAATCAATCCCACAATCAAACATGAAATCACCGAAAGAGAGATTAGTACAACAAGTGGGGATAAGCTGTCTTCATTTTCCATTAATTTGCGCTACGAAGCTTCACTGCACAACTCATCTAATAAGTCAACAATATAGTAAGTCAAATCATCTAGATCATTCAGCCACTCCTTCACAGCTCTATTTGCTGATTGCTTGTTTTCTTAAGCACCGACTCAATCATCAATAGTGTTGTGGCATCGATTACTGTGGGACGTAGTAATTGTTGTAATATTGTTAAAATATTATTATATGAAAATGAAATAAATTATTAAAAAAAATTTGAGTGAAATTGACCTGGGTGATCACCCACTTAGTAAAAACAAAAGCAAAAATGCTTCTGCTTCTACTGGGCGAGCGCCTAGACTTAAATTGCACTAGTGTAGTTTATAAATTTCTGGTGCCTTTTCATCTACCTTTGTGTCATTTCTTGATGGTTTAACATCATTTCTTGGTATATTGATAGAAATGTATAAATAGGTGATAGGTTTTTTATATTTAAAACAAGAAAAAAATCAAAAATCAAAATTATTATCTATGTTTTCTCCCCACACCCAGATTTTTTAAAAAGATTTATTGTTCCACTTTTCTGGATTTCACTTGTGCTTCTGCAATCTGGTTCGAGACTTGTAAATCCGTCAAAGCTATTTGCTTGAAGACCCTTTAGCATCTCATTCACCAAGGAGGGTGCAAATAATGTTTTTAGGATAGCGTTCTACGCGGTACAATTTCGGGTGTTTGTTGTTTATGTTGCAGATTTTCTTTTGCAAGATCGTGGTGTGTTCATGTTATATCAAGCATTTCCAACAATCTAAAACCGTTAATTTGATATGGTAACTGAGAGTGAAATAACAATGGCAACAATGAAGTTGATGAACCAAGATTTGGTGCATTTGAACCAGTTTGGTGGAACCAACTTCATCTAGTGGCAAGACAAGTTGAAGTTCTTGTTGACTACATTAAAGATCTTCTACATAGTTGATCCCGAATTGCATGCAATCTCTGAACCGATAGAAAATTTTACAGACAAAGTGAAGGCTGAAAGGAAGAAATGCCAAGAAGATGAATTCATTTGTAGGCATCATATCCTAAATGCACTTTTCGATAGTTTATATGATCTCTACACTAACTCAACATTGGTAAGGCAGATTTTGGGTAGAACTGGAGTATAAATATAAGATGTAAAAAAGAAGTTACTAAGAAACTTCTAATCTCTAAGTATTTTGATTATAAATTTCTTGATAACATTTCATTGTTGCCCCAAGTACATGAACTACAAGTTATCGTCAACAAATTGAAGGAAGTAAAGATTGAACTTTCCGAACCTTTTCAAGTGGGTGCAATTATTGCTAAATTGCCCCCAACTTGGAGAGGTTATAGGAAGAAAATACTTCACAACTCTAAAGACTTTTCATTGGAGTAAATTCAAAAACATCTCTGAATTGAGGAAGAGTTTAGGGCAAGAGATGAGAATGAAAATTCTCATATTGGTACTTCAAAGGCCAATGCCGTGAAGGAAAACAACAAATCCAACAAGTCCAAGAAGAGGAAATCTTCCAAGAACGACAACAAATTCAAAAAGAAGTTCAAGGAAGAATGCCATGTTTGTGGTAAATCCCAACATCAAGCCAAGGATTGTTGGAACCGGAAAAACGGAAAAATTGAGGACAATGTGAATTCTCTTGAAAATGACAACATTATTTCTACCATGAGTTAAATTAATGATGTAAAAGGAAAACCTCTAGGATGGTGATATGATACTTGTGCCACCATTCATTTTTACTATGACAAATCATTCTTTGAAACAAATCAAGAGGTTGATGATAGTCAACAAATTCAAATGGAAAATGAAGGATGCTCCAAAATCATAGGCAAAGGGAGTGTGGAACTTCAATTCACACCCGTGAAGAAAATTATCTTAACTAATGTACTTCACGTGCCGGTTATGAATAGAAACCTTGTTAGTGGTGATTTGTTGGAAAAATCGGGCATTAAAATGGTTTTTGAATAAAAAAAACTTGTACTATCATGTAATGGAATTTTATGGGAAAATGCTATTCTACTTCGAGGGAATTCTCAAGTCAGGTACTATTGACAACAATGATAATAAAAGTGAGTTCTTTTTATTTGTCGTATTCTATTAATTTGTGGCATAAAAGATTAGGACATGTAGGATATTCATACTTACATAAAATGTTAAAAGATGGTATGATATATTGTGAAATTGAAAAACACAATAAATGTGAAATATGTGTTAAATAAAAAATGATTTAGAAAACCATTTCATAGTGTAGAAAGATCAAGAAATTACTTGATCTTATTCATTCCAACATATGTGAATTAAATGGCATGCTGACTAGGGGAAGAAATAGATACTTTATAACATTTATAAATGATTTCTCTAGGTTTTGTTATGTGTACTTAATGAAACATAAAGATGAGGCTATACAAAATTGAAATAGAAAATCAACATGGAAAAAAGATAAAAATTCTTAAAAGTGATTGAGGTGGAGAGTACTTCTCTAATGAATTTACTATCTTTTGTGAAGAACATGACATACTACATCAATGTAGCGCTCTTAGAACACCTGAACAAAGTGGTTTAGTAGAAAGAAAAAAAAGAACATTGGTTGAAATGATTATTGCTATGTTATTGCATGATCAATGGCCAAATAATTTGTGGGGTGAAGCGTTGTTAACTACTTGTCATGTTCTTTTGTGAAGAACATGACATAACACATCAATGTAGTGCCTTAGAACACCCGAACAAAACGGTTTAGCAGAAAGAAAAAATAGAACATTGGTTGAAATGATTAATGCTATGTTATTACATGCTAAATTGCCAAATAATTTGTAGGGTGAAGCGTTGTTGACTGCTTGTCATATTCGTAATTGAATTTGTTCTAAAAAGCTTAAAGTATCTCCTTATGAATTATGGAAAGGGAAAAAACTAAACTTTGGTACTTTTAAGTGTGAGAGTGCCTTGTTCATTACAACAACACTAACCCTTAAAAAAAACTTTAGGACCAAGAGGCATTAAAAGTGCTTTTGTAGGATATGCTTCGAATACTAAAGTATATAGGTTACTTGACTTAGAATCCAATGTGATTATAGAATCCCAGGACGTGAAGTTTTTGATAATTCATTAAGTATTGATGAAATTTCTCAAACTCCATTGCAAACTCAAGAGGAGCTTCCCACTTTTAGAGAATCACTAGAAACATCTTCAAAAAAATTTATTGAGTCTAGTGAACTTCGAAGAAGTAAGAGAGTCGTCCGAAAAGAAAATGTATTTGGACCAAATAAAATAGATTCCTTATGCTTGATAGAAGCTAATACGGAGGACGTTGTAAGAATAATTCCTTTTGTTCTTCAATTCGAAAGTGATCCTAAAACGTACAAAGAGGGTACTAGCTTCTAGAGATAACACTTTTTGGAAAGATGCTATAAATGATGAAATGGATTCTATAATGTCTAACAATACTTGGGATATTGTTCATTTAGCAGAAGGATCAAAGCCTATTAGTTGTATGTAGGTATTTCGAAGGAAATATAATGGAAAGTCTAGACATATGAGTCTAAGACATTACTATATAAGAAGTTTAATCAAAAGTGGTATACTTTCTCTTACATTTGTGAGATCAAGTGAGAATTTGGCTGATCCATTTACAAAACCACTTACTAAAGAGTTTGTAAGATTAACGTTGAGTAGGATGGGGTTGAAACTCCTAAATTAAAATCCGCCAATAGACAGCAAACCAACCTATCATTACGAAATGAGTAATCTACGGGTTCAAAGGGTAATAAAAAATCATTTGATATGTGGAATGTTTTCAAGACTTTAACTTAATTAAAGCCATATCCTTATGACATAAGTAATCGGTTGTTACGAATGAAAGGGTTGAGTTTATTATACTCATAATGAAATTTAGTACGTAGTAATGCGTGTGTCTTTAAATGTCCAAGACCTATAAGAATTTCACCTATATGAACTTAGAAGTGGTGCTACTTTAAGGAAAGTTGGAGTTACTTTCTGAAAGGTTCATGAATTCGGATGGGTGCAAGGTCTTTAATGCGCCAAAGTAAACTTGTGTGGAATATATTGAGCTAGAATGTTTACGTGTGTGATGTTGTCAGTATTGTCACAAGGAATAACGGATTCAAAGCAAATGCTAGCCGGGATTTCGTTAACACTTTGCAACATTTACACTAAAATAAGGTTCAAATCAAAAGATACATTATCTTATGCATATCATTGTCTTTAAAATATGAGTTTCTTTAAGTATATTTGAACAAATAGGGGATTGTTGTAATATTGTTCAAATATTAGTAAATGAAAAGGAAAGAAATTCTGAAAAATAAAAAATAAAAATTTCACAGAAATCGCCTGTGCCAATAAGTGGGCGATAAAAGGTACAAAAATGCTTCTGCTACTACTGGGTAATCGCCCATATTAAGGCTGGGTTCCTAGGCTTAATGCTTTAGGCTAGTATAGTTTTGAAATTCGGTGCCTTTTCATCAACCTTTGTCGTTCATGGGCATCAGCCAAAGACCTCACAAATCTCGTTCACTGAGGAGGATGAGGCAGGGATACACTACCCCCATTGTGATGCCTTGGTCGTTCGCACCGTGGTAGCCAGTAACGGGCTAGGGCGATCACCGGGTCGATGACTAAAGGTTTGTAAATATCTTGTTCGGTAGTGCTTTCGACCAAATGGATGTAGACCGTGAACTAACCGCCAATTCGGAGCCACTATTCAGCTTCACGGAAGATAGCCTTGTCCCATGAGGGATAATTATCCTCGCAGTGGACTTCGGAGGGCCCCCATACTACCTGAGGAAATTCATAGAGTTCTTAGTGGTCGACACCCGCTCCGCTTATCACGCAGCCTTGGAAGGCTAGCCTCAAGGACCCGCAAGTGGTCACTTCCATCCATCACTAGGCAATGAAATTCTTCACACCGAGTGGGGTCACCAAGATTCACGGTGACTAGACAGAGGGAAGGCTTGTTATATGAACGCACTCTGAAAAGCCGCGAAGCCCGAAGACCCCCTCTCGGTGGTGATGAAGATACAGGTGGACCCTTGGATCATAGGTCCGGATTCCATAGCATCCCCGGCAGAGGAGCTAGAAATATTCTCCATTAACCCTTCGATATTACTTAGATGTTGCAAGTAGGACTAAAATTAGATGAAAAGATGAATGAGAAAATTGTTTAATTCTTACGAGAACACCGACATCTTCGCATGGAAGCCCAAAGACATGGTGAGGAACGATCCATCTATGGCCTACCACGCCCTAAAAGTAGATCAAAAAATGCACCTCAAAATACAAAAGAGAAAGCCTTTGAGCACCAAGATGTATGGCACTTTGAAAGAAGAAGTTAACAAGCTGCTGGCCAACGGGTTCATTTGGGGGGCAGTCTACCCCAATGGGTATCCAACTCCGTACTAGTAAGGAAAAGCACCAAAAGTGGAGAGTATGTATAGACTTCTCGACTTGAATCAAGCATGCCCCAAAGACACTTTACACTACCATGCATCGACCAATTGGTCGATGCGATCGTGGTCATAAGCTACTCAATTTCATGGATGCCTACTCCGGCTACAACCAGATCTCAATGTTCGTGAGAGAAGAATAACACACCTTTTCATTACGGAACGATGATTGTACTTGGTATAAGATGATGCCCTTCGATTTGAAGAATGCGAGAGCCACATATCGCTGGTTAGTGAACCATATGTTCTTGGAGCGGATTGGGAACACAATGGAGGTCTACATTGATGACATGCTCGTAAAGAGCGTGAATGCCGAGGACCACATTGGACATTTAAGAGAAATGTTTGGAATTCTCCGCTAGTATCGCATGAAGCTCAACCTCCTGAAATGCGCCTATGGGGTCGCATCCTGGAAATTCTTAGGTTACATGTTGAATCTACCTGGGATAGAGGCTATTCCTGGAAAGATCAAGGTGCTCGTCGACATGCGGTTACCATCTTCTCCCAAGGAAGTTCGTAGCTTCTTACGTAAAGATTGGCGCGATCCTAAACCGATTCATATCTAAGGCAACGAACCGCTGCCAACCCTTCTTCCAGACCATCAAAGGAGAGAAGCGGTTTGAGTAAACTGAGGAATGCGAGAATACCTTCTAAGAACTCAATACCCTCCTAGAGAAGGCTCCGTTGTTGTCCAAACCAAAGAACATATAAACATTGCTCATCTACCTCGTGGTATCATAGAAGGCGGTGAGCTCATTATTGATCTGAGAAGAAGGCCCGACATAGCTCCAGTCTATTATTTGAGCAAGGCCCTACAGGGTGCAGAAACAAGGTACCTAGACATGGAGACGCTCGCCTTGTCCCTAATAATTGCGTCCAAGAAACTTCGACCATACTTCCAGTCATACAGCATAGATGTCCTTACGAACCTCTCTTTAAGACAGATTATCTAGGAATCAGATACTTCAAAAAGGCTGATGAAGTGGTCGATCGAGCTCAGCCAATTTGACATTTCGTATAAGCTGAGACCCTCCATAAAGGGACAAACTTTGGCAGAATTCATGGCTGAATTCGCCTATATCTCAGAAGGCTTGCATGAAGCTGTATCTTAGGAGGTACCAACATGAAAATTGTATGTTGATAGATCCTCAGGCAAGGCCGAAATCGAGCAAGTTTTATTGATTAGCCCAGACGGTCATAATCTCAACTGCACGCTTCACCTGGAGTTCAATGCCTCAAATAATGCTGTCGAACATGAAGCGCTCCTAGCAGGCTTGAGGCTGGCATAAGAGATGAAGGCAAGGAAAATCTAGATTTATAGCGACTCTCACCGGTTGTTAGCCAAGTCAACGAGACCTTTACACCGCAAACAATCTATGGTAGCTTATCTAAAAAAGGTCAATGATCTCTTATCCTACTTTGAGATGTGTGAACTACTCCAGATTCCAAGGATTGAGAATGGCTATGCCGATGTTCTTTTCAAGCTGGCGAGTAGTAAAGACTTTGACTTGATGAGAGCCATCCCGCTTGAAAAACTTAGCGGTTTGTCTATTTACGAGGCCTCCTCACAGAATGCCATGATGAACATCGAATCTCCCAAGTGGATGAAATAAATCATCATGTACTTAACCGAACAAATCCTACCAAAGGACAGAGATGAAGCCAGGAAACTCCGTAGGAGAGCCTCGAAGTTTGTCTTATAGGATTGGATCCTATATAAGAGAGGTTTTAGCTACCCACTCCTACGTTGTGTTACTCAGGATGAGGCTGATTACATGATGAAAGAAATACATGAAGGAATATACATTAATCACTCAGGAGGGATGGCCCGCACGTAAGGCTCTAAAACATGGATACTACTAGCTAACAATGAAGAAGGATTCAAGACGCTTCGCCAAGAAGTGGGAAAAATGCCAAAATTCGCCGTTGTACCAAAGCTCCCGCCGTAACCTCACCCTAGTCACTAGTCCATGGGCTTTCACCAAATGGAATGTTGATTTCATAAGTCCCTCTCGACTAGAAGGGATGGGGTTAAGTTCGCAGCTGTAGCAGCCGACTATTTCACTAAGTGGTGCGAGTCGAACCTCCGCCCAAAATCACAGAGGAGAACATGTAGAAGTTTGTTTGAAAACATCGTTTTTCGTTTGGATACCTCACTCCTTGTTTCCAACAATGGTACGTAGTTTGTCGGAAGAAGTTCAACTTAAACTGAATAACTCGGAATCTAGAAGGATTACTCCACTCCCTACTAATCCCACCAACGGCCAAGTAAAGGTCACAATAAAATCATCAAGCACACTCTGAAAAGAAAGTATAATCTACTAAAAGAGGATGGGCCGAAGAATTACCCGAGACTTTATGGTCGTATCGGACCACATCTCAGACAGCAATAGGTGAAACCCCTTTTACCTTGGTGTATGGAGCAGAAGCAATGATTCTTGTCAAAGTTGGAATGTCTTCTCCCAAACTCGTACACTTCGACGAAGTGATCAATGAGGATCTACGCAAAGCAAATCTTGACTTGCAGGAAGAGAGGCATGCAGACTCACATCTTCGTTTAGTGGTTTATCAAAGAAAGATGGCCAGGTACTACAACTCAAAGGTTAAGAAAAGAGCTTTCTGCATCAACGACTTTATCCACAAAAAGGTTTTCATGGCTAATAGAGAAGTGGGGGGCCGGAACCTTTGGACCTACTTGAGAAGGACCTTATAAAATCATTGAGGAGGTTCAACTTGGAACCTACAAGTTGGAGGACTTAGAAGGAAGGGAGACTAAACATCTCCGGAACATCACTAATCTTCGCCCATATTACCAGTAGTTTATATTTCAGTTCTTTTGTTTTTCGACTCTAGGCCGAATATCAGTGTTTCTTTTGATTTTGTTTAGGCGCTACATTATTTCAATAAAGTTTGAAACTTTTCGAGTTATATTAGTCTCCGCCCTGTTGTACAGTAAAGTAAGTACAAGCAACGAGGGAATGTGGTTCGCGAAAAATCTTTTAACTCACTGGATAAACATTCAACGCGTATATACAAATAATGCAAGCATGGAAGGGAGGGAATGTGATTCCCAGCCAACTCTTTTAACTCACTAGATAAACATTCAATACTTATATACAAGTAATGCATGCACGACAGCGAGGGAGTATGGTTCACGGCCAACTCATTCAACTCGCTGGGTAAACATTCAACACGTATTCAAATAAGTAAAGCAAGTACTGCAGCAAGGAAGTGTGGTTTGTGGCCAACTCTTTTAACTCGCTGGGTAAACATTCAATGAGAATATACAAGTAATGCAAGCATGGCAGCGAGGGAGTATCGTTCGTGACCAACTCTTTTAACTCCATGGAAAAACATTCAACGAGTATTCAAATAAGTAAAGCAAGTATGGTAGCGAGGAGTGTGATTCGCAGCCAACTCTTTCAACTCGTTGGGTAAACATTAAATGTGTATTCAAATAAGTAAAGCAAGTACGGTAGCTAGGGAGTGTTGTTCGTGGCCAAATTTTTTAATTCGCTAGGTAAACATGCAACGCGTATATACAAGTAATGCAAGCATGGCAGCGATGGAGTATCGTGACGTGGCCACCTCTTTTAACTTGTCAGGTAAGCATTCAACGCGTATATACAAGTAATGCAAGTACAATAGCGAGTCAAGATGGTTCACAATCAACTCTTCTAACTTACTAGATAAACATTTAACGCGTATTTATACAAATAAAGCAAACATAACAGCGAGGGAGTGTGATTTGCGGCCAACTCCTTTAACTTGATGGGTAAACATTCAACACGCATACATACATACAACTAAAGCAGACCATCGGGTAACTACGTTTGTCGCAAATAGAATAAAATAATAACATTTTTCATTAATTACTTCGACAAAAGCAACATGAGCAAAATATTACACAGGGGTAGGGTCACTACGCCTCCACTGAATCTTTGGGATTAGCCTAACCAGAGGCCTCTAATTTGGCCAACAACTCATTGGCCTTCGAAAGCTCCACAATAGCGTCGGTCTACTCCTTATGTTTGGCATAGGCCATGTCTTCATACACTTTGAGCTTCAACTTAGCTTTCTTCTGGGTATTGTAAGATATCATTTGGAACATTTCAAATTTGAGTATTTTATACTCAGTTTGCACTCTAGCATCCTCGGAAATAGTAAGCCTTGCGTGAAGGTTCTTATGCTCTGAACGTAACATATCAATGTCCTTAGCATCCATAACTGTGGAAAGAAGTTCGTCAGCCTTCATTGCGAGCATACATGGCTCCGAGCGGTGTTCATCTCCACTATTTTTATCATCTCTAATAAATCGACACTATCTACCACTTTTCCTATGAAGGAGTCCAATACTTATGGATAGAAGTCGCCACCATAGCGGACGGAGCGGGTAACTTTTCTAAAATTGCTGGGTCCAATTCATTCTGACGAGACCCGATATTGATACGTTCAACCAAACCATAAGGTACAAGAATGGAGGTCTGTGATGCACCTCGAATGGGTGGACTTGATTATCCGGGTTTATGGAGGGTCATTCGAGGCCGCTTAACTTTCCTTAAATCCTCCGCATCGTCCCTCATCTTGCATGGTCCTTTTCGACACAACCTTCTCCCATTCCTCGAAAAAAATCCACTCTCCTTTGTCTAGTCGTCGAACACTTTTAGATTGAGGTAGAAATTCTTCAAGAGGAGGAGTAGACGAAATGTCCACAGCCATTTCTAGCACCAATGGGACATTGGCCACCAGAACACAAGTCGTACAAGGTATCAGAAGCTGTGAAGGAGTAGTCTTCTTTTCATCCACAACTCCCTCACTTCTTATTTTGAACACAAGAACCTTGAAAAAGTAAAAACCAGCCATGAATAGCAATGGTTGAGCCCTGAAGATTATAGTGAAAGGAAGAATGAGAACTTTGCACAGATGTACATATATAGGCGCCAAGTGATGATCTTGGAATCCAAAATGCCAAATAACGAGACATGTGTATGGAGATGATGCACTCTAAGAAATCCTAGGAAAGCGTAAAAGATGTATGCCTTAAATTCACCTGGAAACTTGGTCCAACAATTACGCCACCAGATCGTGACGTTGAAATACAAAAGGCGAAGTCATCCCAATCAAAGAGCCTCGCCCACATCATGCGAGTCATCCTAACCACGTAGCCTCGCATATACAAAGTGAGGGTATAGTGGTCAAGGATCCTCACGTCGAATGTGAAGGCATCCTAATCCAAAGATCCTCACAATGATCAAAACGATTCAAGTCGAAAAGCCTCGCATAGTTAGCGAAGATGGCGGATCAAGACTTCACGTGGTTCGAAAAGGTATCTCCTGAACCTCGACAAATGAACATGTTAGATTATGATTCAAATTAACTCGTTCCAAACTCAACATACAATAGACAAGGGTAATCACAACTGGTTTTCCATTTACTCATCAAAGTACGAATTACAAAACGAAAGGAAGTGAAAAGAAATATTGTCCTACTAACCTGCCACCTCTCTATGGTCGGCACAAAGAAGGATTATAATCTATTCTGGCTAATCTTTTAGTCTTCGGGAATACATGAGCTTTGTCAGATTGGCGTCCAAGTCTGACTTTACCATGATATGGAGTTTTTTAAATCAATATAATTTGATTTGGTGACTAATTAGGTCATACTGCTCAAAAAATACTATCGACATCTTTGGTAGATGGCTTTTAGCCTCATTATCCTCGAATCGAAACATCAAAAATTTATCATCGATATCTATTGTGGAGGTACCATTTGAGAGCTTCTTGCTAAGGCTACTAGGCCCAGGTACTTCAGTGACATCCAAGGCATCTCTTTGATCTGAAACACAGTCAGAACACTTGTACAGGCATACTTGGTCCTCTGAACATTGGATTTCAGTCCCTTTCTTTATGAGACACTTAAGTTGAAAACATGAACCAACTAAGCAAATGGCAAGACAAATTTTTTGCATCTCATTGGGAGATGTCATAGCCATTGGGATGGAGTGACTAAATCCACAAATGTCATTAACGCATGCAAAATAAAGTGAAAAACCCTTGGTGTTTATATAGAGTCGCACGGGAAACACAAAAGAGTTTACATGGGAAACATACAATATTAATTGGGATTATTAACAAACAGTCACTCAAGAGACAATTGGAATGCCACAGGTCACGCACGCCCTTCCGCTTTCCCAAATATTAATGATGTTAACCCTTTGAATTCAACAAAAGGCTGCGCTACTAATGCCTAGAAGGATGACTCCTCAATTTCAAACCTAACCTTTTGTATCCAACAGAAAAGGCTCACTGCAGGACTTGCACTTTTGGCAAAAGATATCATCTTCGATAAAAAGGCATCACCACAAGAAAGAAAATACTGATTACATGTTTCCATCATCCACAATAGGCAAATTAGATTGAATGCAAGAGAAACAACAGAAATAAATTTTCATTACTGATGTTGACATGAACACAAAAACAAAAAGTAAGGGATAAAACACAAATACTACTGTCCCTCTGCCTCTTCAGGATCGTCACATTGTGGGCTTTCTTCTATAATGGGAGGATAGTTTGGGCTTCGTTCCCATCCAATGGTTCGACAAGGGATGGAACATCTGTAGAAGCAGGGCCCTCCATGGCAAAAAGTTCGTCTGGGGCGTACTTGAGGGATAAAATATCCAATTCCAGATGAGTCTCTCCTATCCTCGTGACCAATTACTGCACCCCGACCGTCATGAAAAGGTTGGCGAGCTATAAGTACTCAGGCGTATCAGAGAATGAATCTTGATAGGTCGTCATGGCCCTCGCCCCAACCTCGGCCTACTTCGTCCTCATCTTCTCTAGCTTTTTCCTCGCCTCGGCACTTTGTTTGTCCTTTTTAGCAACTATGGCCCCAAAGATTCTATTAGCAGTGGCAACGTCAGTTTTTACCGCGAAGGCTTTATCCTCGGTCTCTTTCTGAGTAGCCTTGGTGCTTTTTTTGTGAAGCTTCGGCAGATCTTTTATGATCACGTGCCGCTTCAAACTTTCCTTCGTAGCCTTCACCAATCTCATACTTGGCTCTTAGCTCACCCACCGCTGCCACCACATGGTCAAACTTGGCATGAAGAAACTAGTAATCTGTATCCAGCAGGCTCATTCATGCCCTCTATGATCCCCTTCTCTTTGGAGATGAGCAGCCTGGTCCAAATCTTGAACATCGTGGACGGGGAGGATAAATCGTCGTCAAGACACGTATCTTACACCTCTTGGGACAAGAACATCCCTCATGCGAAGACCGTGGTGTTGACAAACCCCGACTCACCCACAGGCCTGACAAGGTGAAATAAGGGGACACTCTTGAACCTGAAGGATGTTAGAACAATAACTAAGGCACATAATGTTATGAACGCCCGTTAACACAATCCCTACAAAATTCATGACATGAGGCTCACCCATTAATCTGAAGTGAGTTAATAAACTGTCGTCCCCGAATAGGTTGCTAAGGCTTCAAAAGTAGCCATCAAGCGTGAACCTTATCCTACTTCACCTCAAATCACCTTGATCTCTCTATGAAATGGGTGACTTTCCTCAGTCTGCAAAGATAAACAAAGCATAAAGTTAGGAACGAATGTTTAAAATCACACAAGAAAATAAGATTCACCAAGTTTTCCAAATCATGAGAAATTGACACGTTTGGGAAAGGATCCTCGACATGAATTCCCATTCTCCTCGATGAAGAAGAAACTCTCCTTCCAATTATGTACTTTGTTGGGACCGCTTACGTCGTCCTCCATCTTTGGCCCGGTTGAGGAGAAATATTATACCAACCCGCCCGATCGGCAAGGTCGGTAGATTGTTTCGAATTTTCTTGGGGTCAAGTGCTACCATCCTCGACAATCTTCTATAGCAAGAATGCTGCCACCATCTAGCCCCAACCGTTCGGTGTTATCTAACACTGGGCTAGATTTCAATCTCTCAGAACCTCGCAAAAGAAATGATGCATAAGCAAGCAAAGACCTTGCTGCATTACTGGTTCGTAGATTGCGACGAACCCCTCAGGTGGGTCGTTAGCACGTTCTTCAGGAATAGGGGCCCTAAGCTCCACGGAAGCTGAAATATCATAAGACATTCTAATGTCTTCCAACTCAACCTCCTCGATCCTCGAGCGAGGCATTGAGGCCTCGGTAACCGAATGCTTCAGCTCCTCTTCAAGTCGCCAAGCGACGGGGACGTCTCTTTTTTTCTAATGACCCTATCATTTTAGGGACTCCAGTACCACGTCGTTTCTTACCCATCTTTGCCTTTGATGGCACATCTGGGTTTTATTTCCTCTCACTCGTAGATACTTGTGGAGACCCGGTCAGCTTTTTCGTGCTCCTCAACTGAAGAAAAACGACGAGCGAAGGCCGAGAAGGACTCTTCATCCATAATGTCAGGATTTGTCCCTTCTGCCGATTGATTCTGAGAATCATCATGTTCAGATGACATTGCTTCTTTTCTCAATAAGACGATATCCAAACAATCACTGGAGAAAATGGCAAAGACAAATACCAAACCAAGAAACCAAAAACCAACAAATGCGGTACACAAAATAAAGCAAAACAACCTATACAGTATTTAACTCAAGAATATAGTAACAAAAATGCCTTGAACTTTCTTGACTACCTCAAGAATACAGCTGAACCCTACAGTTTGAAATGCACGTAGAAGCGAGAAGAAGATAAATACGGAGAAGCAAGAGTTTATATAGATTAAGTCTTTTCCATCCCAGCCATCCAATTCAAAACTCGCTATATGAACCATCCATCCAGTAGACACGTGTCCAAAAAAGGGCAAAAGGAAAAAAACAGAACCCTATGCATTTATTGACGTTAAAAGATGCACTCCACACGTGTCGCCAATCGTCCATCACGTGCCCTTAGCATTTAAGGCATATACTCTCTCACCTATGATGACTTGACAGCTGTGACAATTTTGATTGACAGCTTGGATAGAATCACGATGAATCGCGGACACATCCATGATCAAAGTCCTCAACCATTATAAATAAACAGTGCTTGGACTTTGAAGATCGCACTGAGTAAAGTAATTCAAACATGCATCCGTGATGAACTCCACAAAACAATTTCAAAATACGTGAAGACCCATCACGAGACTCACAATTGTCAGAAATTCTCTTTTGTTTTACAAAGTCCCACGCCTACCATAAATAATAGGCTTGGATTTGGAAGACTATTGTTACCACCAAATTTGGATAAGGTCTCCACGTCAGCAAAGACCCAATAAAACTCTCATATAGGCCCAAGTTAGGTCTCGCTAAGACCTCATAATTCCAGTGATGGCCTTAGACCTCATAATTCCAGTGATGGCCTTCCAGTTTTGTAAAGGGCCCAGATACCTAGAGAGGACCTCTCGAATATGCCTAAGGCTCGGCAACACGCTAGAACTCTTGAAACAAGTATGATGAGGCCAGTGAAGAGCCTTGACATTCATGGCCGACTCCGAGTACTTCTCCATCATAAGGCCGCAGGCATTGTAGTATTATCGAATAACCATAGACGTATTCAAGAAAAGGTTGTGTTTGATTGGCACACAGATTCTCACAAGTAAACCAAATACCAATCTCCTAAAGATTAGGAAACGTGATATGGAGAATCAACTTAAATAAGGGATAGAATTTGAGAGATTGCATTGACAACCAATTACCATTATCTCATAAGGAATGAGAATCCAATCGTATATCTATTTGATTGTTCTCCTAAATCAATTAGGATTTTGAAGCTATAAATACAACATCTCCGGTCATTCCAAGGTATGCACTTTTTATGCATTATCCACACCCTTAAACTATGCTCAAATCTCTGCCTGCTTGTCCCTTCCACACCCAATTGTTTTGATTCTCTGTATATATTATCCTATATACTGACAGTTGACTTGATTGTCGAAGTACCAACGATCGTTGGACCCTTTTTCTCTGGTGATCTTGGTGCCTAACGGTCGTCCCAGTGTGTAGGTAACATAAAGGTTGGTAGATGAATGACTGGAGATCTGTTGACACGTAGATAGTGTAGATTCTGAGGTCAACACAATTACAACTTGATACTAATATATACTAAATTACAGGACGGACACAAGTAAATGATGGAGAAAAAGTCACAACTTTTCCTCCAATTGTAATGTCGGGTAAGTCCACGTTTCATGTGTTTGTCTTATTTATTTAGTTAATATGTTTGTGATATTTTGCATTATGAAATGTTCTTTTATAATAGTATTGTTACGTATCATCCGAAAGGTATGAATGAATGTCTAGCTTAGACACGTCCCGTGGATGAAGCTTATATGGTCTACTTATAATTACCCTTCACCCCTAAAGAAGGCAAAAGAAAAGAGTTTATGAATTTATCTTTTCTGCCATTCAAATATAATCCTAGCATAAGTTTATTTTAACCTTCTCTGTTTTAGATGAAGGGTTCGAACCTCTGGTTTGTTCATTATTTGTCAATTCCAAATGAAAAGAATATTCCTGGGACCACCAAATGAATCTCTATAAGGTAAAATCAGTTACAACCAAAGCACATGAGGGAATATCAACTAAATCAAAAGATAATGATAGCTGAGCCAATAGCTTCTTGCAATATTTCTTGGAATCCTCTAGAATTAAGAGCCTCCCAATTGAAGGGCGACACATGATAGAAAGAGAAGAAAAGACAAAAGGCCCTAAGCTTTATAACATCTATAAATAGTCTGAATTTAATTGAAGAAGTAGAGAACAATTGCAAACCTTAGCTAAATTCTTGCTCCTTTAACTCTTAATCTTCGGATGGCTTTCTATATGAGGATTAAGTTGATTATTTCAGCAAGGATGTGGTCGAGGATTTGTTGCCTACAATTTTAGTGGTCAACAAATTGGCACTGTTTGTGGAAATCTACACAATTCTCCACAAAGTTTAAACCATTAGTGAAAGCTTTTGAGTACTTAAAGAAATTTTGGGAAAAAAACAATGACTGAAAAAACATACGATTTAGAAGGAAAAATTGGAGAGAATGAGGTGGAGAAGCAAAGCAAGTTTCCAAAGGATAGTGACTTCAACCCCAAAAGGCAGAGAGAAGAAGTCTTGGAAATGATCGTTAGTGAGGAGGAGAGGTTCATAAAAAAGGCAAAATCGAGGCATGAAAAGATGTCTATAGCACAAACAAAGATCCAATATGGCCTAGCAAGTCCAAATGTTAGTACAGGAAAATAGAGCAAGGGTAACTCTATCCAGCAGTAGAATTGTTGGTGATGAAAAAATTGGACTTGAAATAAGAGCACCATTAGTAAGTTATTCCCATCCTTACAGTGATCCTAAGGATTCCAGGCGTCACCAGCCTGTTGACCTGCTCAAGGATCGAGAGCGTTGACCTGCAAGGTCCGCCAGTGTCTTCGATTAGCTAGGCGACGAGGCTGATTTCCATCAAAGGAAGACACCTTTCCATGATAGCCGTAAGGTGGGATCGCACCTGAAGATCCTATGTTCGAACCGGGTCATTTGAAGAAGATGATGAAGAAGAAGATCTTCCATTCTCCCACAAAATACGAAAGCACCCCGGTCCTAGAGGTTTTATGAGACCAAAATTGAATAAAACTACGAGGCGAGGTGATCCCATGTATCACTTGGTAGATTACAAGACAGAAATGAAACTTAAAAATGCTCCACCGTCATTGAAATGCATGGCCTTCCACATGACGCTCACTGGGGTAGCCAAGTGGTGGTACTTAAAATTGAAACCTGGTTCCAATCAGAGCTGGATGGAACTAAAAAAAGCCTTTATGAGCGCCTTTGCGGCCATACTTTAGGCGAACCTCTAGCCATGAGGTTGAACCACATTAGGTAGGGTGGGAACAAGTCAGTTAATAATTATTTCAACAGATTCCAAAATAAACTGATTGTAGTAGAATCTATCTCGGACAAGAAAGCTTTGGATGCTCTATGGAATGGACTAAGGATAGAAACCATATTCTGGTGAGATGTTAGAAATAAAAACCCTAAGACATACAACCAGTTGGTGGATCTAATCAAAGGTGAAATCCAGACAAAAGAAACAATCAAGAACAGGAAGAAGCACGAAGGAGAAAGAAGCATAGTGGCATAAGAAAGCGTGAAAGGTAGTTTTCCTAGGTAGAACAATCAGGTTAGGCCTACAGGTTTGCGAAATCAGAACCATAAAGTGAACATAAACGAAGTTAACCCCACAAGGGGTAAAAATACAAGCGAAGTATAGAGACCTCACCCTCGGTCTAAATTCTACAGAATTCATCGATCAGACAACCATGACACGGATGAATGTCCTGAAGTGAGAGCATAGGTCGAAAAGATGGTGGAAAATAGGTATAATCCTTCTGGAATTCAAGTGGGACAGCATTCTCAATCTAGGCCGATGAGTTATCGTACACGGTGGAAGAGGTCGAGGAACAAGAGGTTGAAGTTACCGTCGGCACCACGTGCACTGTCATGAGATGAATCAAAGAAGGCCTAATGAACAAGCGCCGTGAGCCCAACCCATTGTTAGAGAAATAAATACTATCATGGCGCACCCTACATCGGATGAGAGAGTAATAATGCATAAAAGAGTTATTTAAGGGCCCCAAAGAAACCTACTTTGGAAAATTTATGGGTTCGTGAGGGAAGCGAAGCCTTTATCCCCATCAATAACGTTCAAATTTGAAGATGAGGTCAGTATTTGATACTCTCATTGTGATTCCCTAGTGGTTCGGATACTAATCGCTAGAAATGTCATCAAACGCATGCCGGTTGATAATGGAAGCTTAGTCAATATACTGTTTGGAAGTGCGTTCAATCAGATGGAAGTCGATCATCCATGGACACCAATGTCTGAGTCATTGTATGGGTTCACATGCAATACTATTATTCTCAGTGGAAAGATTACTCACGCTGTTGACGTCGAGAATGAGCCTTTAGTGGCAAGAAATTTCATGGAATTCTTGATAATCGATAGGAGGTCTGCCTACAATGGAATACTAGTCTGCCCTGCATTGAAACAACTAATGGCTGTCACATCAATCCATCATCTTACAATGAAGTTTTCAACTTCGGCAGAGATCGTCACTATAAAGGAGAACCAAGAATCAGCTCGCGAATGCTACTTGAATGTCGTGAAAGGAAGCACCATGAGCTCCTATTACGCATGCGATTATGGCTATTGAGGCATTAAAACATGAGGCCAGGATAGAAGGTCATGTCTGCATAGGTGACTTCTTCGATCCTCGTATCCTTGAGTTAAACTCCGATATAGCAGCCATAGAAGAGCTGAAAGAGTTTCATGTTGAAAAAAAAGGAGCAAAGTTTCTACGGATAGGGTACGGGTTAACGCCAGAGATAAAGGACATTTTGAAAGAGTTTATGAAAGCAAATATTGATGTCTTTGCATGGGAACATTCTGACATGGTCGGGATAGACCCTCAGGTAGCATGCCATGCTGTGAAGATAGATTCGCAAGTCAAACCGAGGATATAGTAGCAGAGACAAATGAGTTCAGAAAAGTATGAGGCAATGAGGGGCGAGGTAGACAAGCTATTAGCTAATGGATTCATCTGTGAATCACATTATTCGGTTTGGTGTGTAATCATGTTCTTGTGCCTAAGAAGGATGGATTATGGAGAACATGTCAAGATTTCACTGATCTAAACAAGGCCTGTCTGAAGAATAGTTTTCTTTTTCCTAGGATCGATCAACTTGTAGACTCGACTGCAGGACACGAGCTGCTGAGTTTCATGGATGCATATTTAGGGTACAACCAAATACCCATGTTCGGCCTCGACGAGGAACATACTTCATTCATCATCGACCAAGGCCTCTCTTTGTTATAAGGTAATGTCTTTTGCTTTAAAACATACTGGTACTACTTATCAAAGACTTGTTAATAAAATATTTGCTGACCAAATTGGGAAAACCATGGAGTATATGTTGATGATATGTTGGTCAAAAGCCTAAGAGCTGTCGATCACCTTCAACACCTAGATGAAATGTTTTTTTATCCTTTGAAAGTACAGAATGAGTCTTAACCCTCTACAATATGCTTTCGAAGTTGTATCGGGCAAATTCTTAGGTTATATGGTGATCCAGCAAGGCATAGAGACTAACCGAGGCATAGAGACTAACCCAGAAAAAATTCAAGCTCTCCTTGAAATGTGGCCCCTTTGTTAGCCGAAGGAAGTCCAAAGCCTAATTCGAAGGGTCGCAGCTTTGGCTCGGTTTGTCTCGAGAGACACAGACAAATGCTTCCATTTTTTCAAATCATAAAAGCTGGCAAAAAGTTTGAATGGATGAAGGAGTGTGATGCCACCTTTGATGAGCCGAAAAGCCATCTTGGGAGGGCTTTCCTACTCTCCAAACCAAACCTAGATGAAAATTTGATCTTATACCTTGCAATCTCCGAGATAGCGATAAGTTCGAAGACTATTGAGGGAAGAGGGTCACCTGATTACCCATATACTCTGTGAGTAAGGCTTTTCATGATGCAGTGACTAGGTACCCTGAAATGGAGAAGCTAGCTCTCGCTTTGATTATAGCTTTTCGAAAGCTTCGCCCTTCACATAAAGTCATAGTACTAACGAACCACCTGTTGAAACACGTGTTGCAAAAACCCAAAATTTTGGGTCATCTGACGAAATGGGCCATCATGTTGGGTCAATTTGATATCACATTCAAACCTAGACTGGCCATTAAAGGGCAAGTACTAGTAGATTTTGTTGCCGAACCCGCAAAAGGGAAAAGTCCTGACTTGGGTTTAATTAAACCAAAACTACGAGCCTGAAAGTAATATGTTGATGGCTTTTACGGCGAGGTCGGCTCTGGGACGAATTGTATTAAGAAGTCCGGAAGGGCACAAGCTTAACTGTGCGCTCCGCTTTAGTTTTAAAGCGACGAACAATGTAGCCGAATACAAAGCCCTGTTGGCTGGACTTCGCCTAGCCAAAGAAATGAATGCCAAAGAAATTGAGATTTATAGTGACTCCGAAGCTGGTAGTAAGCCAGGTAAATGGCAAATTCATAGCCAGAGATAAAAATATGGCCACTTATCTCATAAAAGCCAAGGATCAACTACTAAAATTTGAAAAATATGAACTCTCGCAGATACCTAGGGCTGAAAATTCTTTTACTGATGCTTTATCAAAGCTTGCTAGTTCACAAGATGTTGAACTTTTCAAAACGGTCCCAGTCGAGTTCCTTCTTAGCCTCTCTACTTCTGAGAAGGCTGGCGAGACCCTTTGGGTTGAAGAGGAAACTCTTTGGATACATGAAATAACTAACTACTTGAACGAGCAGAAACTTCCTAGTGATATAGGCCAGAAAAATCTGCCTAAAATCTGCTGGGTATGTTCTTATTAATAAAATTTTATACAAGAGAGGATACTCTACCACTGTTAAAATGTGTTGGGAATAATGAAAGTAACTACGTAATTAGAGAAATTCATGAAGGCATATGTGGTAACCACGCTGGTGGTCATTCCCTCGCCCAAAAAACATTAAAACAAGGATATTGTTGGCCTACTATACACAAAGATTCGCTCGACTTCATTCGAAAATGTGATAAATGCCAAAAGTTTGCTACTGTGCCGAGGCAACATGAACAAGATATCTCCTCTGTTACTAGCCCTTGGCCTTTCGCCAAGTGGAGAATTGATTTCATTGGTCAATTGTCTCGAAGCAGAGAAAACACTAAATTTGCCATAGTAGCCATCGATTACTTTACAAAGTGGGTAGAGGCAAAACCACTAAAAAAGATTACTGAAGCTAATACATGCAAATTTGTATGAAAAAACATCATATGCAGGTTTAGTTTACCACAATCGCTCGTATCCAAAAGCACTTTTCTACTTCCTACTATCCAAGGCCAATAGCCAAGTTGAAGTTGTGAACAAAACTCTCAAAATATTACTCGAATAAAAAGCTTGACGACCTTAAAGGGTACATGGGCGGATGACTTGCCGCTAATTTTATGGGCATATCACACTATAGCTCGAAACCCAACTAGTGAGACACCTTTCTCAATAGCCTATGGCGTCGAAGCTACGGTCCCAGTCGAATCCTCTCGAAGATTATACTTTAGCGAGAATGATAACAATGAGGCTATGGGAGTAGAAAAAGGTCTATTGGAAGAAAGAAGGGAATCCTCCCAGTTGAGACTTGCCTCTTACCAAAAGAAGATGGCAAAGTATTATAACTCAAAAGTTTGCCTCAGGTCTTTCAAAGTTGGAGACCTTGTTCTAAAAAGACTTTTCAATCCAACAAAGAATCTGGGGCTAGAACGTTGAGAGCCAATTGGGAAGGACGCTACATGGTAGATGAAGTCATTGCGCTAGAACTTATAGGCTCGTCAACCATGAAGGTGAACCATCAAGAAGAATCCTTCAATATTATACATCGACGAAAGTATTATCAATGATGTAATTTTCAAATTTCTACTCAGTACCAGAGATTGTATTGTCCAAAAGGACTTTTCGTTATGAATGAAAGTCTTTTTCTACAAATCTATCTCGGCGAAGTAATTTGAAATAACAGAATTGGGACCTTGACCGGGCCAATTACCGTCTCCAAGATCTTTGAAAGTGCCAAACAAACGGTACTAACAAAAATAAGGGAATTGGGACCTTGATCAGACCAATTACCATCAAGACTACCTAAAGATTGCTAAGTGAAAGGTAGAAGGTTCGATACCATGACTGGATAGACCACCATCAAAGCTACCTAAGAAAATTATCATTGCTATAGAAGCAGAACATAAAGAAATTATCCTTGTTGTGGAAGCAGAACGTTATTTATGGCTATTGGTTTAAACGAACCAATGGGCGTTATGATTTAGCCGTATGAACGAATCATTATACTTGATTGATATTAATTAATGTAAGCAAGCCATCCTAATCATTATAAAAGTATAATACTCAAATGACATTTCTCAGCATAACTCACTTTAGCATCTACTAAACAAAGTTATATAAAAACAATGATATCCTCAGTAATATCATTCATTGAAACTCAATGCATGGAAAGTTATTACAAAACTTGTAAATTTCCAAAAACAATAGTATCCGCAACTTGAGTAGGAGAAGTTCCAGCAGTTGGCTCCAAAACATCTTCATAAGAAGTAGGCTCGGCCGAAGCTTTAGAAGGACGATTCCCATTTGTTAGCTCAACCATAGCTTTGAAAGTTAACAGAACTTCGAAAGGGATTAATCCCATTACAGTCTCCTCGTTGTCGACCTCCAGCGGGAAGACAAGGGTAGCTATCTCACCTTCTTCATCTAAAAAATTGAAATTGATATCGGGAAGCTCATCCTTAATCATTTCTAGAAGCTCCGTTCCTCCGGCTTGCTTACCATCTTCGAAGATCTGCTTCCCATTCGACTGAATCTCTGTGCCAGATCTTCTTGAAGGGTTTTGACTTTTTCTGACATATCAGCTAGAGCCAAATCTTGAGACTCTACTTTTGCATTCAGAACACCAAGCTCTTCATCTTTCTTGGCCAGGCCCTCCTTCCAGAACATCTACTATACATAGAACTAATTTATTTCGTCCTTACATTTCTCAATTTCCTTCAGAAGTTTATCTTCTTTCTCCTGGGCTCGAGTACGAGTGACAGCCAAGTCACTCGCAGATGATGAACATCGCCCTTTAACATCTCGGCTTTAGGATTCTTCTTCGGATCTTCTAATTCTTTTCGTCCTTTTCTCCACTTCGATTGAAGGCCCTCGGCAATGGAACAATGTTCCTCGATCTTTTTCTTGCACTCTTCAACTTTGTCCGCATACGTCTCCGTCGTCACTTTGAGAGCTCTTCGCATAGGTGATTTTGATCTTGAATTAAAACAAAGGCTTGTGCGAGGTTATTTTCTAAAAGATGGGACCTCCGACGAGTAGCCATTGTTGTAGAAAAATCTTTCCATGCTTTGATGAAAGCCCTAAAAAATGATGAACAAGCCCTTGACAAAAAATTAGGCAAAAAGCTTACCAGTAGTAGAAGACGCAAACCCTCGTGCCTAGTTCGGAAAAAGCTCAACAAGAGGAGGACGGATATGAAACCGCTGTTCGCAGTTTCTTAGCAAGGCTAAACCCACTATTCGAAGGTGATCGCTTCTCTCCTAAATGAGGATCTAGTGACAAGCTTTAGAAGAAGAAAGAGCGGCTTGAAAGTTGGTTCCACAGGGCGGAGGTCCCACAACCTTCTCTTTACCTTTGCCCACAATTTCGTCGGTGGCGGGCTTCCCACTAGGAGAAGGCTCCTAATTACCACTCCCTTAGAAGGCGGTGGATTTTTCATTTTTATAGAAATCTTGGTGTGCACCACCTTGGGAGTTAGGGAAGAATGAAGTTCTTCTTCGATTTGGGAAAATTAATTTTCTTTGTAAAAGGATCCATAAATTGTTGGATTTCGTCAAACATTAAAGATACCTAAAAAAAGAGAGAGGGGAGAAAGTAAAACTTACGAGGAGCCATCTCTAAACAAGCATTGTACAAATCAACACAACCTCGTTGCTGCAGTACTTTTTTCTCTCTGGGGAGGTTGGGATTCTGAAGCAAAGGACCTCGAATACGAAAGAAAAGATCTCCTATCTGTATGTCAGGAAAACGAGGACCTTTGTCTTTACCTACGAGAGAAAGAAAAGTTATTAAAGAAACAAAAGAGATAAGCAACATAGGATATTTATTAGTAAACCAGGAATAACTCATGAAGCTCGCCATAGAAGCGAGGTATATGTATCTTTGGAGTTGGATTTGTCAATTGAAACTCCAGTTCCTACTAACAAAAAAGAAGTCCTTCCAATCCTTCACTTTGTTAGGAGTATCAACTAGTTTCGGGTTGGATTTTGAGCGAGGAGTAAGGTAATAATATTCAGGTTGAGGATTCTTTTTATACCCCTCACATGCGGGGTGATAAAAAAACGAAACACTTCAGGTGATAGTTCATCTTCAAAACCCATCTTCTTTCAATAGATGAAGGAAGCCACAATTTCGGCCCAACTATTCGGACCTAATTGAGTGGGTGCAAGTCTATATTCATTAAGAAGTTGACGATAAAAATGATGAAAATGTAAGCAAAGCCCAGATTCCATCGAATGGGCATGAATAGCTACAGAGTTCGAGGGAAGCCTATCAACAGTTTGGTGAGGTCGAGGTACTATCAACTCTATGTCCTTGGGTATATTATAAAGGTTTCGGATCTTGACTAGTTGATCGTCCGTCTTAATGGATGAAAAGATCTCTCGCTGAGCTCATACGCCCGATCATCACTGCTCTCGTTATCTCCCTCTCCCTCTCCTTCCTCATCTTGGTTCGCACCTTCCTAAATAGGCTCATATATAAGCTAAAAGTTAGTTTTCCTAATACCCCTACTAGACCTCATTTGATCTAAATCCTCTCGTGTCAAAATTTTACCAAAAGGCTCTACACCTAAGCCAGGTAACACGTTGAGTGTTGCACCTCCGCAGACGAACTAGAAGTCTGAGAAGGACAGTCTGGCTCTTGAATATCGACTTCAACCCCAGTCGATGGATTTTGGGAATCAATTTGAGAAGTAGAAGACGATGAAAGAAAGTTACCTAGAACAGAAGAAGAATGGAAAGGAACACCACCGGAAGAGCAGAGAGCAGATGCAAAACGTAGAAAAGCCTTTACAGGTATGCTTTCCCTTTTTTATAATTGCTAACAAACCAACTAGGTCCTCGGATCAGTCAGTCATTCATATGACCCGTTAAATATTCAGTTCATCCTGATCGTGAAAACAAATAGCAGGAAAAGATGTTTCAAATTGATGCCTCAGATCTAATGTCTGTATTACACGCGCCTAAAATGCGTAAAGAGCTGCTGCCATCCAGATAAACAACGGCTGTAATCATGACTTGCGCCTTTTCCCAACACACACGCAAGCAACGTGCAATCGTGCACGCATTAAATGCTCACATCCCAACTCTTAATAGGGAACGAACACATATCCCATTATTGTTACGACAAAACGACTAAGGCTTCGTTAACATATGCTCAGGTTTCGTCCAAACTAAAGTCCTTAGCCTAATATAAATATGGACTCGGACTTGGGACTATGGTTATTATACTTTTGTTTTCACGTGTTTTAAACGCGCGGATACTTGAAAGGTCGCACATGACTAATAATGGCCCATACCCATTAAATAATGACTATTAAAGAGCCTTATTTAATAAGTTATAATTCCCACACATGTTGTTTCCAACAATTCGATCTTGAGGGTTTTGATCAACGATCATGATCACGATCCTATCCCTATATAAGCACCGTGAATTTTTCCTTTCGATTTCATTTTGTTTCGACGATGCTTTGTTTCACAATCTGTTCTACTCCTGTTTTTGAATTTGCGACTCCTTAGGAGGTTTGTAGAATCTAAGATATAAATTCAAAATTGGGTAGAACATACCGCAAAGTTTAAGGAGTTAGTCTAAGACTGAAAGGGATAATCGAATTTTCCGAATTCAAAAATCATATTCTAATGATCAAAAGTGCCTTCCCTAACATCCCTATTTTAAATTTGTCACTCCTTGAAATGTTTTTGTCACACATCGAGGATCAATTGAAAATATTTCAAGAGTGACAAATTTGAAACTAGAATATGTTAGTTGGCGAAAAGATAATTCATCGCAGTAGTGCAATTACCTTTAAATATTACTGCCTTTTCCAAACATCACAATTGAAAAGATAAACACAACTTACACTCCTTTATGGAATAGATCTTTATAATTGACGAAATCTTGATTAACTTCACGAATAGCTGTCACCTTTTTTATCCAAACTTTATTTTACATGAGGTACGAAGGAAAAATCGAAAGGAATTTAAACGAAGCCAGACGATCCTAAACAAACAAGTCCCCAATTTTGAGCCTCCAATTCTATGTCCTCAGTTTAGTATGAATAATTAGACCCGCACTTGATGACTATTGTTACTTCTCGTCTGAGATGACGATGAAACATCTAGCTTAGACATGTCATATGGATGAAGCTTATATGGTCTATTTATAATTATCCTTAAGCCCTTTAAGAAGGCGAAAGAAAAAGTTCATGAATTTATTTTTTCCTACCATTCAGATCTAATCCTAGCATATGTTTATTTTAACCTTCGCCATTTTAGACGAAGGGTATGAACCTATGATTTGTTAAGCTATCTGTCAATTCCAAATGGAAAGAATATTCCTAGGACCACCAAATGAATCTCCACATGGCAAAATCAGTTACAACCAAAGCACGTGAGGGAATAACAACTAAATCTAAAAAAAATGATAGCCGAGCCAATGGCTTCTTGCCACATGTCGTGGAATCCTCTAGAATTAAGGGCAACACATGGCAGAAAGAGAAGAAAAGACAAAAAGGCCCCAAGCTTTATAACATCTATAAATAGTCTGAATTTAATTGAAGAAGCAGAGAATAATTGAAAACATTAGCCAAATTCTTGCTCCTTTAACTCTTAATCTTTGACGGCTTTCCATATGAGGATTAAGTTGATTATTTCAAAAGGAGGTGGCGAAGATTTGTTACCTACAATTTTAGTGGTCAACAAGTATAATCATGATTTTTTTTTTCATTTTTGCTTGTCCAGCTAGAGAGTATTTCTTTAGTGCTTGAATTACCTTTTTGCTTTAAATCTAAAAATCATCCATCGATGGTTATACACTCTTCAAATTGAACAAAGTATTCTCGATTTCACAACATAAAGAAAAATAATTATTTATACAGTTCATTCTCAACATTTGTGAAAAGTAATTCAAGACAAGAATTTTCAACATATGTGAAAAGTAATTCCTTATCATTATTATGTTAAATTAAATCTACGTTTCAATTAGGTAGAATCGTTCAACAATTGATACGCATTATAACTTGACCAATCGTCTTTGCCAGGTCAACTAGACAAATCTAGTGATAAATTTACCAATGTTCTTGTGTGAATTCAATTTACAATTCTTTAGAGCTTCAATCCCTTGCGCATGTAAATTTGGCCCTCATTAGCCAATACAAAAATGTTCAATGCCAAACAAAAGAAATTTTTGAACAAGCTCCAAATTTCTCCACTAACATCAGCTCTTATTAGATGTAGGATTTGATTGAAGAAATTGAAACATACAAGCAAAGTCATTAAGTGCCTCTTTGATTTTGTTAAGAATCGGATTTTTTTATAAATTTTGATAAAAGCTCATGAAATGTGTGGCTAAAAAATTGATATAAAAGTTGTGAGTCCTATGAAATGTGTGGTTAAAATTAATCTTTGACTTTGACTTCAACTTTTTAGCAAATTTTTAAGCAAAATCAATTAAATCTCCCGGAACCGAAAATAAATCACAAACATGTTCAAATGGTGATCAATCATTCAAACAGATATTAAAACCATGACGTAAATCAAACAAAAAAAATTAAGATTAGAAACGAGAATCCTTGAATTAAAACTTCAATATATGATTTACATCATCATCCGTAACATAAAGAATTTAGCCTATCATAATTGAATTACAAAAAACACATAATAAATTGAGAATTCATCATCCAGAAAATTTTATTACAAGAAGTAGTTTGAGTATTAATTTTGCCCCCTTGAATGTGTTCAATGGATTGTCTTCAATGAATATTAACTTTCTCTTGCTTGAAATCTCAATAATCTTGCCGAAAGAATGAATTCTTATAAAAAATTTAGTGTTTTACCTCTTTGTTTTTCCCCCAAAATTCAACTCCTTCAAGTCTAAGAGTTCTATTATTTATAAGAGTCCAATTTATTGTTGAATTTTGTGCCCAAAACCTCCCAAAAATAGATTTTTAACCTAATTGAAGATCTGGCAGCGGATCCATTTGCTCGAGTGGGTGCCAAGGCCGCTCAAGCGAGGCATGAATGGTTGATTTTTCTACCAAGGTCCGCTTGAGCAGACTTCGGTCAGCCCAAGCGGACAGAGAGTGTTCCGCCCAGGCGACTAATATTCATATGGCCATAACTTCCTATAGAAAACCCCGAATTACGATCATTAAAAAGCATTAGAAATGTAATTCAATTATATTTTCAATGGTATATCATTTCTACGGTATTTGTATTTTCTTAAGTAAGGGTATTTTTCAAGATTTTGCCTTTGTAATTAGGTTATCCTTGTATTTCGTTATAACTAGGGAACCTTCATTGGATTGCCGTAAAGTTTCATTATAATTAGAGAACCTTCATTGTGTTGCCTTAGAGTTTCATTATAATTAGGAGACTTTCATTGAGTTTTTGTATATATGACTAATATGTTGTAAACAAAGATCACCATTAATTATAGTGAAAATACCGCAGCGACTGAAGACAAGACGTAGTCTCACATTGAGGCGAATCTGTATAAATCATTGTGTTCTTTATTTTCTCCCTTTTATTTATTGCTCCAATCCTAATAATTTAAAAAAAAAATTTGATTCAAAATAAAGATTTTTAAAACAAGGTTTAAAGGTAAAATTGCACGGTCTACAATTTAAAGACTGGATTAAGGTATATAATATAAGTTAGATTTGGACTTGTTTTCTATTTAGGCTCATTTCACATATAATATGTTGATTTAAATAAAAAAAAATTGGGTCAAAAAATTTTGGCCGTGAATGGTTGGGGGCCCTAAGCGGTTGCCATTTCTGCATGCACACACACACAATGCCAGGGGGCGAGGGCCGGGGCCGATCCTTGGGTGGAGGTGAGCTATCCCAAGGAACTCTGCATTGTTTGGCATGGTTTTGAAAATTCGAGGTTACTTTTTAAATTAAGAAGATTCTTTTAGGTCTCTTTGAATAATTATCCAAAGGTATTTTGTCTAATTAGAAGAACTTTTAGAGGAAGCTAGTCCAAAACGCAGAAGTTATCCAAAATAGGCCAATAGACTCTTTGCTTCTTTCAAAGTATTTGCCAAAGAATACAAGACAACTATATGAATAACAACAAACTGAATTCCAAATAAATTTAAGCACCCACATGAATCCTTCTTCCAAATTGTTATGGTTCATTACTAGATCATTAGCAAGTGATGTAGACTGCGTTAATTTTGGTCTACTTTCCCTCCCATGACTTGTTCTAACAAAATTGTTTCACTTAAAAGTCTTTTTCTTTTTCTTTTGTATAGTATGTTTCTGATTAGGCTTGACTTGAGTAATAGTTTGTTTGGCTAAGCTTAAATTATTATTATTTAAGCTAGTCAAACCGATCAACATACTTTTTAATCACACATTTTGCGTAACCGAACTTACTATTTACTTATTATCCGTACATTCCATAGGATCCAAAATTTATAATCCATTATATGTGTGTACATAATTTATCTTTTCAGATGTTGAAGTTGTAAAAAACTAATATTTTATGGCGGTGCAAATATTCGTGCAAATCATATTATTTGTGACGTTGACAAGAGCTATATATTTTTGTCACAATTTTTAAGTTGATGCCATTATTTTTAAAAATACTAATAAAATGGTAAAATTCACAATCAAAGAATAGAATTGGTCTTCTAAGGCATGTTACTTTTTTTCTTTATAAAACGTTAACCACTCCACCACTACATTGGAGATGTGATGGTGTGTTGAATAAAAAAAAATCACTCTACCACTAGGGAATTATGATGTACAATTGGGTTCAGACAAATTGCTTTCCACAATCAACTAAGCTCATCTCATTAATTGCATATTATACTCACACGAAAGAATGGACAATTTGTGATGACTTCTAACATGACAAACTCTATCAAGCACAACTACATGAGCAATACAGACCATAAAATTGACTTATTTTTCACTTAGACAATTATTCTAAATTTAAGTAGGGAAATTTTTTGTATTAGACCTAATGAATTTATGTATTTACATAGGTTAATTTAATCTATCTATCAATTTTAAGGGAGAGTAATGAATGTTGTGTGCAATAATGAATTTAATCATACTTTTGGAGGCCCTTGATCTGTGCTGGGACTCATTTGATCGCAACATTCTGTCATCTCTTAGTCAGATTTCTTCTCACAAGCATCTGAATCTCCAATTCAGCTTTCGAAAATAAAATACTTACACTAAGCTGAATACGTTTTGATTTTTAATCAATGGTTTTCACAACAAGTGGTAATTGCTTTTTAATAGCCTCAACGATTTTTCAAAACAGGTCATTGGTTTGTTACGTCCAAAGATTACACAAGCTTTAAATCCACTTTAATTTTAAAACTAATCTCAAAATATATCAAGTAATAAATCAATTCGACTATAATAATAAAACTGTTGTTTATAATTAAATTGTGTAGATTATATTATTTAACTTACTTGTTGAAGAAAGTAGACAAATTCAGAAAAATTGCAAAGACTAGAAAAGGTGGATCGAGGCTAGAGTTCGACTCTATGTCTTTAAGGCGAATTTGTCTCGCTATGGTGCTCACGGATTGGTGACAATCGTCTCCCAAGGTACAACGATCCCTTCTTGTGATGGTGGCACTTCAAATCACAAGAAACAGCGAAATTGAAATGTTTTCGTACTCTATCTTTTTATGCAGGGAAGAAACGAAAGTATTTTGACTTGAATACAGAAGTTTTGAAATTCGAATGAATGTTATGCAAACC
Organism: Forsythia suspensa; assembly: GCA_023638005.1. Lineage (NCBI taxonomy): Eukaryota > Viridiplantae > Streptophyta > Magnoliopsida > Lamiales > Oleaceae > Forsythia > Forsythia suspensa. Next base: position 31,604,279 of record CM042671.1, read on the forward strand.
AGAGGGACTAATTTATAACATGCCAAAAGCTTCAGTTGAATGGACACAACTATTGGGTCATGTCAGTTTTAACCCCAACAGTTATAATTTGAACAGACAAGTCCGGACACCTTTTGGATTAATTAATTAATTAATTTTGGAAGATTTAAATAAAATAAATGATTCTTTATTTTATTTGTGTAAAAAGATTATAATGGGCCAAGCACAATCTTTTGACCCACGAGCCCGAGCGGCGCGCGCTTGTGGGCCTTTGGACCAACCCAATAGGATCTAGGTTTATCTCCTTTCAAAGACTATTGGTACCCCTTGGGGTCCAAACCCAATTGTCAATCAGGATATATAAATTAGTCATAATTCTTCTTGTCTTTCAATGTGGGATACAAGTTTTCCACTTCTTTTTACAACCCAAATTTCAAGGTGTCAACATTTGGCAATAATTTCTCATTCACCGTGAAATTGTTTTGCAAGACCGGATATATACCATAATCATCTACTTGCAGAGTAGTGTTCTAAATATAATCCACTTAAATAGGTGGTCCGGACCCATTCTAATATTTGGTCAAAATTGATTTAAAATCAATTATTTAGTCAATCATTTCAAAAATCTCCCACATGAATGAAAATTATCGAATATATGCAAATGATAATGCAGATACTAAATGAGAGTACAAGCGAAAGCTATTGCACCTAAGAGGTAGCTTCGGCTTTCAACCTGCCTTAGTGGAATACTATCGGATTTACTTGGCTAATCAAACCAAGACAATAATACCCACACATTATCTTTCCGAACACTTCTTTGGTTCTCATGGTTGTGTTTGTACTGAACAACTCTTGGTTTCATAAGCGTTTTAGAGAATTCCAGCCTCAAAATACTCATAGAAGTGGCCTCATTCACACTTACATAGGTGATCTCCTATTATCCAAGCTATATGAATCATTAAAAGTATAACTTAACCTAACATATTTTGCAAAAAAGCACTTTTATTATCATAGGAATGGGTAGGATTTTTACTCCCAAGTGCTTAACTGAATCTTCATAAATTAGTTGTCTCATTGAACCAAGATCTTGGGAACTCTAGTCAACAAGGTTGGGCTACCATTATAAAGATTCATGCATAGTAGGCTTTTAAGCCCATTCCATTTGATAATCGGTATACTTGATCTCTTGGTAAACCTTTTATAAGTAGATCCGCAAGATTCTCCTTTGATTTTACATAATCAATGGAAACAACACCACTTGAGATCAATTGCTTAATGGTATTATGTCTATGACATATGTGTCTAGACTTACCATTATACATACTTGTTTTGTGCCCTTCCATTAGTCGATCGACTATCACAATGAACATTGATAATAGGTAATGGCTTAGGCTAACACAGAATCCTTTAAAAAGTTACGAAGCCATTTTGCTTCTTCTCCAGCTTTATCTAAAGCTATAAACTCATATTCCATCGTGGATCGAGCTATACAAGTTTGTTTTGAGGACTTCCAAGACACAGCTGCACTACCAATAGTAAAAACATAACCACTAGTGGACTTAGAATCCTTCATGTCTGATATCCAATCTACATCACAATATCCTTCCAACACTACTCGATATCTTGTATAATGTAATCCAAAATTCAAAGTATATCTTAGATATCTAAGAACTCTATTTAACGCCTTCCAATGGTCACTACTTGGATTACTAGTGAATCTACTCAGTTTGTTCACAGCACATGCACATAATTGACTAATACTAAGAATGTTTGATGTTATCAACTAATATAATATTTTCAATAGAAGGAGATAAATGATTACCAATATTTCCAATGCTAATGATTTTTCCTTTGGCATTATCTCCAAAGGGAGAAGAACACAATTTCCATACAATTAAACTACATATATTAAAGTGTGTTTAGAGATTCACAGCACATTCAATATCTGGATGTGTGCAATTAATAATATACATTAGACTGCCTATGATCTGTGAATATTTCAACTGAGACATAAGTCACTTCTATTTTTGCCTAAGTGTACACTTAAAGTCAATTGGAGTTTTACAGGACTTTCATCATATACATTAAATCTTTTGAGTATAGTCTCAATATAATGAGCCTGGGATATAACAAATCCATCAGATATATTAGATATTTTAATCCCTAATATAATATCTGCTACACCCATATCTTTCATGTCGAAATATTTTGTCAACATTTTCTTAGTATTCATGATAATATCATGATTGCTGCCCATTAATAACATGTCATCAACATAAGATGTACAATTATATATGCATTAGGAGTGTTTTTTGTATAAACAAATTTGTCACACTCATTAATTTTAAATCCATTTGATAACATTGTTTTATCAAATTTCTGATGCCATTGTTTTGGCGCTTGTTTCAATCTATACAAGGACTTAACGAGTTTACACACCTTTTTCTCTTGTCCAATAGCAACAATCCATGTATATTTCTTCTTCTAACTCACCATTTAAAAATGCTGTTTTAACGTACATTTGATGGATCTCAAGATTATGTAATGCAACAATTGCAATTAGGAGTCGATGTGATCCTAGTTACTGGTGAGTAAGTATCGAAGAAGTCAAGGCCTTCCTTTTGTCTATATCCTTTGCTACCAACCTAGCCTTATATTTGTCTATAGATCCATCAGGTTTTAACTTCTACTTGAAAATCCACTTACAACCTAGAGGTTTATTTCCAGGTGGGAGATCAACCAACTTCCACGTGTGATTTTGCGTAATAGATTATATTTCACTATTGATAGCTTCTTTCCAAAAAGGAGCTTCTGGAGTAGACATTGTCTCTGTAAATATCTTAGGATCATTTTCTACCATATAGGTAAGAAAATCTGGACCAAAAGACGTAGATGTTATGGCCCTTTTACTGCGCCTAAATTCTTCATCACTTTCATTATCATCATTTCCAGTATCATAAGTTCGTTTATTTGAACTTATTTGTTTCTTGTTTTTACATGGAAAGATATCTTCAAAAAATATAGCATTCCTAGACTCAATGATTGTGCCTTCATGTATATCAAGAATATTTGACTTATGTACAAGAAACCGATATGCAATGCTTTTATTTGCATATCCAATAAATATGAAATCAATAGTTTTAGGCCCAATTTTAACTTGTCTAGGCTTAGGAACTTCTACTTTAGCCAAACACCCCCACATTTTTAAGTATTTATAGGTAGGTTTATGACCTTTCCACAATTAAGTATGGAGTTTTTTCCATTTTCTTTTGTGGTATTTTGTTAAGAATGACATTTGCCGAAAGGATAGCTTCCGCTCCATAAGTTTTCGGGTAGTCTAAAACTTATCAACATAGCATTCATCATCTCTTTAAGAGTTCAATTTTTGCGTTCCGCAATATCATTTGATTGCGGTGAATAAGGAGTCGTAGTTTGATGAGTAATGCTAGATTCTGAACAAAATTCTTCAAATGGTGCTGATAAGTGTGGTTTTACACATATCTAGACCATCAAAAGTGAACAATTGTAAGTACTCTTAAGTGATTTTTTACTTAATTATGTGTCTATTAAATTGTTTTAGGTCAAAACCCGAGATCGGATGGAATTGGAGAAAACAAAGCAAAATAGGTGAAAATGGACCCAAGGCGTCACGAAAACTTGGATATGGAGATCAACTTGCAAACATACAAAAGTTGAAGGGCTTGAGTTGAAAATAAAAGAGGACTAAATTAAAATAAAAGAAGAAATTGGAGGACTAAAGAGGATAAAATCAAAAGTTGAAGGACCTTGGATGCAAATTAGAGGACGAAAAGGACAAATTATGAAAAAGCATAAAGCGGGGGACCAAATAAAATATATACCAAACCTTGGAGGACTAAATCTTGCAATTTGGTGATTGGAACAAATTTGGTAATTGTTTTACAGCTTCTTTACTCATCAAAAACCGCGGTCATCTTGTGACAAGCGTGTCTGGATGGCTTTTGGCTTATTTTTAATTCAAGTCAGGGTCTTTTTCGTCTTTTCATGTACATGAGTTGTTAAATTAGTAAAACACTATATAAAGACCTAATCTAGGTCAAAATAAGGAAGGTTAATTCTTTGGAGAACACAAGAGAAGACGGAGAAAAGAACGACAAAGAAAACGAGGATTGGAACGTGAAGATCAAAATATCTTGGTGCAAGATAATTAACATCTTTTTATCTTTTCTTCAGAACCCAGTTATGTATTCAAATATTCTAATGTTTTCTTCTTCTCGAATCATGAGTAGCTAAATTCATAGTTTGGATGAACGATGTAGCCTAATTTTAATTCTTTAATTTCAAATCTCAAGTTTTGACTTATAAATTGTTTAAGTATTTGATTTTACTTCTTCTCTTAATGCTTGGAATAACTGGCCATTATTTCATTGATCTTGTGGATTGTAATGAACTGAGAAGCAAATTATTAATCTTGACCACGTAGTAAAATTCGACAATTGAATAAAAGGTAGAGATACACTTTTATTATTGCTGCTGTCTGAATTGAATTCTTAGGAGAATTAATGCATCTAATTAAGGATCATTCTGACTGCCTAAGTTGACTTAATTAGATAGGACTAATTTGAACTCGAGAGAGGTAAATTTGGTTAAATTCGTGAATTCGACCGAATACAACTTTATGAACAATCTTGAGAGGAGGATTTAGAGATGACAACTCGGTGAATTCGTTTGTCCAAACGCTTTAAACATCATTCTTCTCTCAATTGTTGATTTTCGCTTTCACATAAGTTAGTGCATTGTTTTTCTTATTTTGGAAAATCTAAAGTTCTAGTTTTAAATTTCTCAAATCAGTTTATTTTATAGTGTCGTCTACAAATTAATTGAACTAATACATAAATAAGATAGTCTTCGTGGGAACGATGATTCGGACTCAATAGGTCAACTTTATTACTTTTGTGCGATATTGTACACTTGCAATCAAAATATTTTCACAACAAGTGTTTGCTATGTATTTCACTGCTCTATCACTACGAATAATTTTTATTCATTTGCTAAGTTGACTTTTCACTTCATTCTTATGATGTTTAAAAACATCTAAGTCCTCATCTTTGTTTCTTAGCAAATAAACATAACAAAATTTAGTGTAATCATCGATGAAAGTAATGAAATACTTTTTACCACCTTTAGTTTGCACAAACTTTGAATCACAGATATCGCTGTGAATTAACTCTAAAGGTATTGTGTTTCTTTCAACACTTGGAAATGGTGTTTTGACTAACTTAGCCTTTACACAAGTTTCACACTTATGATTAGGGTCAAATTGTAGATTAGGCAATAATTTAAATTCATCATTTTACGAACAAAATTAAAATTTACATGTCTTAATCTATGATACCATAAACAAGATGAATCAAGCATATAAGAAAAATTAGATGTATTATTATTGCTTGATTTAGGTACAATAGTAAGGACATTCATCTTGAACATCCCGTCACAAATGTAGCCTTTCTCCACATACATATCATTCTTAGTGAGTATAAATTTGTCGAGATATAAAGACTAACTTAAAGCTATTTTTCCTAAGTAAAGAGCCATATACAAGATTTCTACAAATATCGGGCACATGTAGCACGTTGTTGAGGACGAGCTATTTGCGGAAGTCATTTTCAAAGTCACTTTCCCTTATCCTTCAACTTTTGAACTTGTAGAATTTCCCATGAACAATTGTTCTCCATTGATCGCCTTGTAGTTAGAGAACATTGTCTTGTCTCCACAGATATGACGAGTAACACCAGTATCTACCCACCATTCTCTAGGATTTCCAACACAATAGAATTTAGATACAACAGTAGACAAGTTCATTTCTTGCATTCCTTCAGATAATGTGTCTAATTCAGTCACATTCACTTGTGCATTTTGATTCTTAGGCTTGCCGCGACACTCATTTTTACGATGTCCTAGTTTACCACACTTGTAGCAATTTCCCTTGAATTTCTTAACACTCTTCTTGTTGTCTTTGTTCAGAGCATCACTAAAATATTTCCTTTTTCTGAATTTGTCTTAGAGCCAGATTCTACCACATTGGCCTTTGCTTGTATAGATTGTCCTCCAAATTTTCTGTCGGACTTTCTATTATCTTCTTCAATTCTCAACCGGACAATTAATTATACTAAGTTCATCTCCTTGCGTTTGTGCTTGAAATAGTTCTTGAAATCTCTCCATAAATGAGAGAGTTTCTCAATAATTGTAGCCACTTGGATTGATTCACTAAGGGTCATGTTTTCTGCATGGATGTCATGAAGAAGAACTTGCAATTCTTGAACCTGATTGATGACGGTTTTGGAATCCACCATCTTGTAGTCAAGAAACTTGCCAACAATAAATTTCTTTGTGCCAGTCGTCCTGCTTTTGTATTTCTTCTCCAATGATTCCCATAACTCTTTTGCAGTTTTAATAGCACTATAGACACCATATAGTATATTGTCCAGCCCATTTAGGATGTAGTTTTTGCACAAGAAGTCAGAGTGTTTCCACGCATCCAAAGTAGTAAGAGACTCCCGATTGTTTGTTCCTTCTTGCACTGCCGGAGGTTCGTCACTAAGAAACCTTGCCAAATTCAAAGTGGTCAAGTAAAATAGCATCTTTTGAAGTCCACACCACTGAATTTTCCCAGTTTTTCTCCATGTGGAACCGAAGTGGTTTGAACTGAAATAGCCATACGTGATACCACATTGATTGCACCATTTGTGGGGGGAACAACATTACTCCTATTCGTATTCATTTATATTTTCATAAACAAAAGATAAACTTACAATATACTAGAAAACATCTTATTTTAGTTGTTAAAATTTAAACTAACAGTAACCAAAATTAAAAGTAATCAATTGAACTTTAATCTTGCTGCAATAATTGGATCAAACAATTAATAAACATATAAAATAAACAAATTGATTAATTGAAAATTGGAAACAACAGTAACCAATAATTAGTTAATAACATGCAGATTGATGAACGTATTGAAGGTCCCAGTTGGTCTTGGACACTAATTATTAATATCACCTATCCTGATGCAAATTGATTAACCTGATTGTTGAATTTTTTTAATGTGATCTGTAGCATAGAAAATTCGTCTGATAATTATAAATCATATTGTACTCTAATTAATGCAATGCAATCTGATTAACAAAAAAAAATATTCAAATGAATTTGAGTAATCAACAGACTACTTTTAGAATAAAGTAATTAAATACTTTTTACAAACTTTAATTTTCCAAAAAAAACCAGAACTTGTTGAAATCAGAAAACTAATATTAGTTAATTTACAAACTTAACTAATAAACCACAATTATCACTAACAGCATAAAACTTGATGAATACTGTGCAATCTGAAAACAAAATTTGCATGCAAATACACAACATGCAATTAATATAACATGTAATGTATGCAACAGAATAAGACATACATTTATTCTGAAGATTCTGAACTTATGCCATGTGTTAAAATTGCAGAGTTTTGTCCTGATTTTAAAATTACAGTAATATAAAATGCACGTAACAAAAAATTCGTCTTAAATTATTGTTTATAATTAAATTGTGCACATTATATTATTTAACTTACTTGTTGAAGAAAGAAGACAAATTCAGAAAAATTGCAAAGACTAGAGAAGGTGGATCGAGGCTAGAGTTCGACTCTATGCCTTTAAGACGAATTTGTTCCGCTATGGTGCTCACGGGTTGATGACAATCGTCTCCCAAGGTACAACGATCCCTTCTTATGATGGTAGCACTTCAAATCACAAGAAACATCGAAATGGAAATGTTTTCGTACTCTCTCTTTTTATGCAGGGAAGTAACAAAAGTATTTTGATTTGAATGCAGAAATTTTAAAATTCGAATGAATGTTATGCAAACCAGAGGGACTAATTTATAACATGCCAAAAGCTTCAATTGAATGGACACAACTGTTGGGTCATGTCAGTTTTAACACCCAACAGTTACAATTTGAATAGCAAGTCCGGACACCTTTTGGATTAATTAATTAATTAATTTTGGAAGATTTAAACAAAATAAATAAATCTTTATTTTATTTGTCCAAACATATTATAATGGGCCAATCTTTTGACCTAAGACCGAGCCCGAGCCGGGGCGCTGCTGCACGCGCATGTGGGCCTTTGGACCCGAACCTAATAAGATCTAGGTCTCTTCCCTTTCAAAGACTATTGGTAGTCTTTAAACTCAATGTCAATCTAGGATATATAAATTAGTCATAATTCTTCTTGTCTTCCAATGTGGGATCCACTTTTTTTACAATCCAAATTTCAAGGTGTCAACCTTTGGTAATAATTTCTAATTCACACGGAAATGGTTTTGCAAGACCAAATATACCATAATCATCTACTCACAAGTATAACGTGTTCTAAATATAATCCACTTAAATAAGTGGTCCGGATCCATTTTAATATTTGGTCAAAATTGATTAAAAATCAAACATTTTGTCAATCATTTCCAACAAAAACTTCCCATGATTTATAATAAGCTATATATTTGCCATTACCTCCCAAGATTACACAAGCTTTAAACCCACTTTAATTTTAAAACTAGTCTCATAATATATCAAGTAATAAATCAACTCGACTATAATAATAAAACTTCACATGATTCACAATAAGCTATATATTTACTATCCTATGGCTTAAAAATTGTGCTAAATAATCTCCTATCACTTCCAAATAAGGTTAGAATTGCTAATTTAGTATGGCGATGCCATTGAGGGATTGCATAGGACTGGATAGCGGTAATAAACTTGAGGAGTCCTTGATTTCAATGGTGCGCGGCTGGAAATATTTTCGATTTTTGTATTAGTTGAAAAAAATTTCAATGATGTAGGCCACGAAAGTCTCAGGATTAAAGAAGCTTCAAGTCCTTGATTTCAGTTATAATAATGATGGCTTTAAAGACAATAATGTTCTATCAGTACTAAGTATCTTGAGTCTCATTTCCGAATGGTGAACTAGATTATTGACTCCTTCCAGTATCTTGAGGTATGTTTGAATAAGTAATTTAGTGTATTCTTGGTCGATTCACTTACTACTTCACTTGATTTTAGATTAGAGTTATTAGTTTAAAGGAGCTAGATATCAGTTCCAATCAATTTCGAAGCTTTGAAACCATTACGATATATCTTTTCATTTCCTTCTTTATTGCGATATTAATCATATTCATTCCGTTCTTTCTTTACTTTTCATTTGTTTTATAATGGTGGAGGAATCATTTATGTTCGTTTCACTTCTCTAGTCACTTCATGTAAAGAATTGACTCATACATGCATAGTAAAAATTAAATATGTAATTCCTATAAGCTAGATCAACATTGTACTTAGATAAAATTCGTGATAGAAGTTTACCTCGATGAACACCATGAAATCTGATTATCTAATTAACCGGAGGTACGATCTTCAATACCACGGCTTTCTAATTGTCCAGCCTCCAATCGTAATACACACACAAGAAGAACATTTGGACTTCCATGATCAAGAACATATGAAAGTAGAAATTTGGAGTAATTGTATTGGGTTACTATCTTTCTTGTACTGGCAAGTAATGAAGACATATTCTCTTGATTACATAAACTTTTGTGGCCTAGTATTTATAGGTGGCGCTAACCCTAGTTCTAGTCTTACTAGAATTGTGTGTTCTAGTCTTACTAGAACTTTGTTAGCCAACAACTAACGGACTCAATTAATTAATCTAATTAATTAATTTGGTCCAATAAGTAATTAAGGCCGACTCAACTAATTGGACATTGGACATTAATTCTTACAATCTCCCACTTGGACAAGATCCAACTCTAGTTGGACAATTCTGCGCCTTTTGTGTGTGACCCACTAGGTTTTCATTAACGATGGCAACCCCAATGATATTCTCATCGATTCACCTAAATCGATCAATTCATGTTTCCGTCCAAGATTCACATCTAGCAATGTGTCAAGGCAGCCCATGTGAAGAGAAATGTCATGTGATATGACAGATCCAATATATGTGCAGTTACCGTGGAAATATAATCCATTCATCACTATAACAAAATTGGTTAAGAGATATGGATTAGCGTCAATCTCATTTCAACCAATTACATTATTCAACTCAAATCTTTGTTGATCTAATTTAGTTATGATTGAAACATTTTCAACTCATAACTCCACCTTGACCGTGGAAATTTATATAAACTTAAGTGGGAAAAATTCAGGTTATAATCTCTTACTTTCCAAGAGTGACGAATTCCCATATTGGACATTCACAACCGTCATATGATTCTAACTATACTCGTACGACGTCATCATGGTGACTTAAAATCTTATGGCCTCATCATGCGCTCGCCAAAGTATAGCAGTCCTCACATAAGATTCTATGATTTCCTCAAGTCAAATGACCAAATCCACTACCGTGCATTAGAGATTTACCATTGACATTGGATAGTTGTCCATGTGGATTCTCAAGGCGGGTCATCTAATGTCATGTTCTCATAACAATACATTCATGTGTTCATTCAGATGTCCATCTACATCTTAGCTCGTGAGATCGCTACTTTCTTCAAAAGAAATGTAACACATGCTAGTCTATCTGTAATAATGATATTCATGTCTCATTATTACTATGACTAAGGGTATTTTAAGGATTTGTTACTTATAACTTGTATCTCACAATCACAACACCTTGTGATTAACAACATACTGCGAACTTTTCTTCGAACTCTATTATTTTAAATAATAAAATTTAAAAATAACAAATCTGCTATTAAAATGTAGACAAACTTTTAATTAATCAATTTGTTCATACACATCAATGTCTAATAAAAAGTATATCACGAAATGTCCCATACAAACTATATCTAATTACTTAAGTATCTAATGTCAATAGCATTACCATCATGCTTGTGCTGGGACAATGACTCTGTCAGGAGATTTGCTACATTATCGTATGTTAGGACCCGTTCTATCTTTATGTCATTTCTCAAGATTATCTCCTCGATGAGATGATAATGCCTTAATATATATATGGACTATTGATGAGACATGGATTTCTTCGCTTTTGCGATGGCTCCATTGTTATCACAACACAAGATATTGGATCAACAATGCTAAGAATTACTCCAAGTTCAAGAATGAACTTCTTGATCCGAACCACTTTTTTTAAAAGTTCAAAGAAGACGTGACTATATATTCGGCTTTTGTAGTTGAATCAACGATCGTATCTTGTTTTTCAATAGACCGCACTACCATTTAGAGTAAATGCATATCCGAATTGGGAATTGCTATCATCTTTATGAAACTAAAAGCTGGCATCGACATATCCTTAAACTCTAAGTTCATTTCTCTACATACACCAATAACATGTCTTTCGTCCTTCTTAAGTACTTAAGAATGTTCTTGACCGTGATCCAATGTTTCTCGCCTGAGTTCACTTGGAACCTGCTTTTGACACTCAAATCATATGAAACATCCGATCGAGTACATACCATGGCATACATCATAGATCATATTACTGATGTATAAGGAATCCTATCCATGCGATCTCTCACAATCTGTGTTTTCGAATACTCTTTTGAGAAATAGATTCCATGACCAATAAGACAAAGTCTCCTCTTGGACTCTTCCATACTAAATATTCTCAAGATTTTGTCTATGTACATATATTGGAATAGGTCAAGCATTCTTTGACATCTATCTCTATAGATCTTTATACCGAGAATATATGTTGTCTTCATCATGTCCTTCATGAAGAAATTTTTAGCATAGGGACATTGTTTCCTAATAACAGTATGTCGTCCACATACATAATTAGAAACATGAATTTACTCCCACTAACCTTCTTATGCACACATGGTTCATCTTTATTCTTGATAAAATCAAACACTTTGATTGTCTCATCAAAACGAAGATTTCAACTCTGAGAGGCTTGCTTTAATCAATATATGGATCTCTGTAGTTTGCATACTTGGTTCTATGGATTCAAAACCTTTGGGTTGTGTCATGTACATATCATCGCTAAGATTTCCATTAAATAATGTGATTTTGACTGCGTGATAATTTAGATTAGATAGAAAACGAGGAAAGAGAGCTGAAATTATAAAGCTAGAATTTCACTGAAGAAAAAGATGATTATATACTTTATTCACTAAACTTACATAATACAATAGTTTGTAATGCAGTATATATATATACCTATATGAGGAGTATCCTATACAAAATGAAGACGGATGAATAATACATGCAAAACAGATTCAGTTACAACAATATGACTAATACCAGAAGCTTCCATTCAACAACATTCTGTACTCTCCTCCCATAGAAGATTGTAGGGCTTTAATTTTTCTCTCAAATTGGTTTTCAACTAACCTTTTAAACTATGTAAAGTAGTGTAGGACTTCAGATTTATGTTTCAAATGGTAGATCCAGGTATATCTAGTACAATCATCCACAAACAACACATAATACTTAAACCTTGAGGTAGAATTGATGGGAGATGGTCCCCAAACATCAGTGTGTATTAGATCAAGAGCCATTTGAGCACGAGAAGATGACAATTTAAAAGGTAATGCATGAGATTTGCCAAACTGACATGCTTCACATAATGAAAAGGTTTTATTAATGATAACTCTGAGATTATTACAAGACTTTAGGACTTGTTGTAACACAAAGGCAGGAGGATGTCCTAGCCTTCTATGCCAGGTTTCAGTTTGTGCTTCTATGAAGTTATCACTAGTAGACTTGGTGGACTGATTCAGAATCGAGTTGAGAAGATTATAAGTGATGTTGGACTGATGATGATTGACTAAGTTTGTGTTTGGAAGTCTTGAGTTAGGTAGATTCAGTTGATATAATCCATCTTCAAGTTTTCCCTGCATTAGAGCCTTCGTTGTTGGCAGATCCTTCACAACATAGCCATTAGGAACTAGTTCAACAGAAACATTGTTAACTGCAGTTAATTTAGATACACTTATAAGGATCTTCTTGTTTCTAGGCACATGTAGCAACGTTTTTAGCACCAAAGATATATCAGATTAAACACCAAATACTTTAGAGCCAACATAAGATATTTGTAATGAAGTACCATTACCTACTACCATTTTCTGCTTACCTCTATATTCCTTAGCTTCATCAAAATTGTTTTTCTCAGTAGTGACATGGTGGCTAGCTCCAGAGTTAGTATACCAAGCTTGATCTTCTATTGAATTTGGGCTTGCAATGTAAGCGGATGGATTAGAGCATGATTACGATCGTTAGGCGACAACAAGAGATGGTTGTTTAGACCACTGATTTGACAAGGTTGTCTTGCTTCATTTTTCCTTCCAAATCTTCTTCTGGATCATGTTCTTTCTCTGAAATTTAGTTTCTTCCACCTCTATTTCCTCTTCCATTAGACTGACTTACATTCTGTGAGTTTCCTTGAGTTAAGTTGATAGATCCAAAGCTATTTCTGACTAGACTAAGGTACTCTAATCTACTTTCAAAGGTCATGACTGTAGAGGATAACTCATGCCATGAAACATGATCTGTGCTATTCACTTGTACTACAATGGGGGTAAATTCTTCATCAAGTCCAGCTAAGACTTGAGTAACCGGATCGAAGATGATCATTCTTCTTTCCAAAGAATCTCTAGATTATCGACCAAGTTGCTTGATAGTCTTTGAGATATTGATCATTAGACATAGATCCTTTTCTACGATTCTCTGATTTCGTAAGTAAGGAAGGTCACTCTGGACCGTTGAGAATTCCAAAATTCTCATTTATAGCCTTCCAAAGCTCACTTGAGCTGTTGCAACCCATAACACACATCTCAATATCTCGATTTCATGGACGAATACATCCATCCCATTAAGAGTTGATCCACAGAAATCCATCTCGAGTACTCTGGATTAGGAGTCATCACCACTGTTGTTCCAGTTTTAGTTGCAGCTTGCGAGTTGATAAATTGTGGAGGACATAACTTGATGCCCAGCAGATATCCTTCCAGACCAAGACCCTTACAACTGGTATTATAACATTCTTCCACATAAGGAACTTATCTCTGTCTAGCTTTACAAATGTTGCCTGTGTTAAGTTCATGCCAAAAGGAGCCAGGTTGTTCACTAGTGCTGGAACTTGAATTGTGGGGTTAGAGTTTGAGCTATGAAATTGGTTGTTGTGGCTAGTATTCGCCATTAAACTGGATTTGATACCAAGATAGAAAACGAGGAAAGGGAGCTAAAATTATAAAGCTAGAATTTCACTGAAGAAGAAGATGATTATAGACTTTATTCCTTGAACAGGACATATATACACCTATATGAGGAATAATCTATACAAAATGTAGACGGATGAATAATACATGTAAAACCGATTCGCCATAATAATATGACTAATACTAGAAACTTCCATTCAACAGCATTCTGGCCACACGTTTCATGAGTCAAGTGCTGAGTTTTCTTTTTTTTTTTTATTTTACATCCTTGTCACTTGCATTTCTGATTTGATCATTGTAGTCCACAATTTCTTCTTCTCTAACAAGATTTAATCAAACTCAATTAGAATAACCTTAGGATTGAATTTGTAAAAGAATTTGTGTGCTTATATTGTTAAAACTCAAAACATACATTAATTGGTTAATTGGTAGCTAGTCATCGTGGGTTCGACACTCTTCACATCATTATATTACTTGTTTACTCTCCGTCCACTTGCGTGATTAAAAGCTACAACACATGCAAATGCAATAAATATATAGGAATAAACACAAAGAAAAACAATAAGAGAAAACACAAAATGGTTTTTTTTTTTTGTTATTTTATTTTAGATGTTTTCTGATTTTTCTTTCTTTTTCGTTACTTTTATTTATTTTTTATTTCAATTTTACTTTTTACATGCCTTAACCTAAATAGATATGATCACTCAAATCAATTTTTTATCATTTTCTCGTGAGCTAAACTCCAAATACCATTAACTTTGAAAATATCATCATTCTTCGAGTTTTTAACCTTAATCACTCTTGAGTAGAATTTTCTTATAATTCTGTTGTACAGGAAAATTTTCATTTGAAATTGTTTATGGGTGCAATCCTAATCATTATCTTGACCTTGCTAAAATTCCAACATCTAGCAAGACGGTTGAAGATTTTACAACAACTATGGCAAGAATTCAGTAGGAAGTAAAGAAGAAGCTTCAAGAGAATAACAAGTCTTACAGAAATGCTGCAGATGCCCATCGAAGAATTCAAGTGTTCAAAGAAAATG
The DNA here is from genome assembly GCA_023638005.1 of Forsythia suspensa. Lineage (NCBI taxonomy): Eukaryota > Viridiplantae > Streptophyta > Magnoliopsida > Lamiales > Oleaceae > Forsythia > Forsythia suspensa. The sequence goes on from CM042671.1 coordinate 31,619,499, forward strand.
ATCTTGCTCGGGTTTATTTAAAAAAGGAAATGTTTACTGCTGGTACATACAACACGCTAAAAGAGAAGAAGATTGTTCCTTGTCAGATTTTGAAAAGATAAACAAAAAATGCCTACAAAGTTGAGCTCCTAGCACACATACACACTCATCCTAAATTCAATGTTCGTGATTTTACACCTTAATATGGGGAGAATGGTCTGAACTCAAGGACGATTTCTTTCCCACCAGGGAAGGATGATGTAGTGCTTCAAGATTTGGAAATTAGCTAAACTGCATTGTGTTCAGTGTTTTCATCATAACTTTCTCTAGAAAACTCTAATTCATCCATGGTTGGTGGCATTGGAAATTATATTCATTTATCTTCCAACTAGTTATTATTTATGGTCAAATTCCAAGTAAAGTGAGAGTTATGAAGGTTCAAAGTGATCTCTTGGGATTGGTTGGGAGTTGAAGAGTTTCTATTTTTGAGTTTTCTGCATTTATTTAAATATTCATGTATTTAGATGCATTATGTTAGCAACTAAATATCATGGATGTTGAGAAGAAATGTAGACTTGAATATTTAATCATTTTGATAATTGAATTTGAGAATAGAAATTGTCTATTTCTCTTTGATTCCCAACTTTTTGAAGTCGAATTTGACATATCTCTAAATATTTCTTTTCCCAATATTTTCCTTCCCTCATCAATATTGCCACAAGTTATTACAAAATAGCAATACATCATAGCATTCAAAACCTAAAAATTTCAGCAATGTTTTAATAATGGAAACTTATCAAAACGCATATTTCTTGTCTTTAGCCCTTTAATGTCTCCATGGTTCATCATCTCCACCTCCATGACTCCATCTACTACCCGTTCTAATCTACATGACAAAGGAAAAATGGTGAGTTTTGGAAAAAAAAAACTCAATAGGAATACCATTATCTCTATGTGCAACCCCTATTGAAGTATAAATTTATGGAAAACATCATACCACACTTCTTAATCCGGTGAGCTCAAGAGTTCAATGACCCAAATTCTTTCTTCTTATGTTCAACCATACTTGCACTGAACTTTGAGCTGCCCTTTAAAGATTTATTATAGCCTAGAATCTGGATTGAGTTGGGCGACTCCACTGTGTTCTAGTTGCATAGAAGGAAGAACAAAGAAAATGCACTAGAAATGGAAAATCATTTATGAGTCCCATTTTGCAATTTGTAGGCATTTTTTAATTGATGAATGGCTACGTTGTTGACCAATTCTCTTTCTTAGGAATTGGTGATGGCTAACAAAATAAAATTATCCAAAGTTCCCTCTTAATGAGCAATATGTATTTGGTTGGGACATTTATTGGATTGGATATATGTAACAACCAGAATTTTTTCAGCTTTTACTTTCAAGTAAATAAAATTTTACTTTTGGCACCACCACGAATCTCCTAGTACGTTTTAAAATTTTTTATTATTAATATTTATTTATTTATATATTTATTTATTTTTGGTCATGTTAAATGTTGCCCGTCTCTGCTAAAAATTTTATTTGTCAAATATGGAATATTATTTTATCCGAGCCTTATTATTTTTGTTAAATCGAATAAATTTTTCTTGAGTTAAATTCTCGATAATTTTATGCCAACCATCCAATTTAAAAAGTAAGCTCAAACGTTAAAAATCTCCTATTATTGTTGACCCATTTTAAACCCAATAAAAACCGGTCTCCTCTAGCCCAACCATCGACTTTCTTTCTGCCCAAAGGTCCCCCTATATCTACACAAATGACCCGCCACCTTGCTGAGGAGAAACCACCCCAGATTCCTCATTTCCAGCCATTTCTTCACTTCTAAAAGTCAGCCAACTGCCTCCCACCTTGCTGAAGGAAAAATCGCCCAATTTCCCACTTCCAGCCCCATGTTCCCACTCCAAAACAATTTAGACAAACTGCCCCAGGCCCCAAACTGCACTTTATTAACTCCATAATTCAGCAGCAAACAGTCCAAAAATTTTCCCTGTGCACTCCAGTTTCAGTCCCCATAATAAGCCATAAGTTCCAGCTTTTAGTTTCTTTAACACTTCACTTCTCTCACCCAAATTTTCATCTAGTAAACCGCCCCATATTTCTACATTTGTCGAGTCCCAAATTTCCAGCTTTTCTGCCTCACTTTTGGTTCAATTTTTGACCGACAGTGAAGGTTGTTAACTTTGATTTTGAATTCATAAAAGTTCCCTATATAGTGTTCGAGTTTGGGAGTTTGGAAAGCTGCAGAAATAGTTTTTCATCATCAAATCGTCTACCGAAAACTCGTTTTCAAGGTAGTTTTACTTAATGTTTTTCTTGTGATTTTTAAATGAAGTTTTAAGAAATTATGATGTTTAAGAAATTATGAGTTGTAAGAATTTATCATTTACGAAGGAATTTATGATAGTGATTGAAGGTAATTACTTTAACATGTTTGTGATTGAATGAAATAGCGTATGACGTTATGTGGTGCCGGCTACCAATGTTTAAAATGATGTACGTTTCAAAAATCATGGCATGTCGAATTTATGTTTAAGTAAAATTTCCCACATGTTATAAGTATTTCTATTGAGTGTTTCTTTTGAAATACTCATCACCAAAATAAATAAATTTTCATATTGAACGGATTGGCGTTGATGCAATGGCGGTAGACTAACGAGCTTGCCATGAAAGTCTTATTTAGTTTATGTTTTGACGTCGAAATGATCGAGTCAATTATGATGTAATTATTATATTTTAAGTATTTTATTCAGTAATTGATTATGTAAAATGTACTGAAATAAGATATTGGTTTATTTGTTGTTCAAAGTTAAATTAGGAATTTGCCTAGTTTCTTTTTTTTTTTTTGAGAATTTTTAGCTTACTGTCCTCTTTTTGAAAAATCATAAATTTTTCTACGATTGGAGTTTTTGAGTGAAATCAGTGACTATGGAAATCCCTATATGTGTTCTAATAACAGAAATTGGAATCACTCAAAAATTCCATCGTATGAATTTATTATGTACGATCGAACGGCTTTGCCTTAATGCACTCGGGACTGTTTTCAAGCAATTTCGCCATCTTTTCCACCTATCAAACGACATAGTTAAGGTTTCAAATTTTAATTTATTGTAGTCTATAGTCCCAAGTATCTCACAGTTAAAGTATCGTAAATTTTGGAATTTGTTTGATTAGTCAAATAAATTGTGGCAACACCTATCGTGATATAGGAAAAACTATGAAATTTTGAAATAAATTCTTCTTACCTTGCATACTTATTACTTTTCCAAAAAAATCTTATTTCTAAAAATCATTTATGGGCACGGGAAATAATTTTTGGAGTTGTCAAATATATCTTAGATATTATTTCAGTGACTCTTTGGGATGAGAATATCCGGGGCTTTACCGCTTGACATTAGAGCACGGTTTTACTTTTTTGTAGACTTGCAAAAATTTATTTTTCGATTTTCTTCGTTAAATTTATTTTGTTTTGTTTTATTTATTATACTTCATTTTGGTCTTTATTTTGATATGTCAAGATGAAATTTAAGAGGTTGGGAATTTTAGAAATTTAGTATCGCTACTGCGCCATCGCCACGCCATGATTCTAACTTAAAATATGGGGTTAATTAAAATTTTATTTTATACAATTAAGTATGATAAATGGGACTTATACTTATAGAAAATTTTAATTGTTTCATTTTATGATGAAATGTTAAGTTAAGATGAAAATTTATGTTAGTTTGTTATTTTTAAATTAAAAGATGATAGAAATCTACCTAATCGAACCCTTCACAATTTGTATCTCAGACATAGTTCCTCTGATTCCCTAGAACATGCCAAGGCGGCTAGGAACGATAATATACTTTTTACTTCGGATCCTGAATGGTCAATTGGCCATCATATTGGTAACCATGGGGTAGCTCGTATCAGGGCAATGAACTATGGTTTAGTAACCACCGATGTCGAGTCTATTGCTCATGTGATTGACTCACTGATTGGCCTAGGACGACTAGTTGTCGAGGAGATTTTAAGAGATTTGGAATAGATCTAACATCCGCATGTAGAATATGACGTGTATTGTGAAGTGCTCATTATACATTGAGAGGAGTGCGGTTTATATGGTGCGGTCTCCATCCTATCCACTGAATCGGCTCCATGAGTTGAGCCCATTCTCGAGCCTGCACCAATGGTTGAGCCCATTCTCGAGCTTGCACCATGAGTTGAGCCGTAGCTTTCTACATTTGGTTCAAGGAGAAATGGAAATTACGAGTATGAGTGAAAATTTGAGGAACTGTCATCGCTATATGCCCCATATTTGGTTAGCACCAAATTATTGAAGGCAAGACGTTATGAAATAAGGTTGCGCCAGGTCGGCAGTTGTTAGTTTCATGCACTTCTTACCTTCGTGGTAGTGGTCAAGATGGCTCGCACCGTGACCTTCTCGTGTTTAAACATCAAAGTTAAAGGACAACAGAATGACTCAGGAAAGAGAAATTGACAGATCAGAATAAGAACCAAAATTCAGGCCAGTTCAAGAGACATAATCAAGGTCCCATCAGAGGTCAATCAAGTAATAGTATTCCTCAGTACCCTAAGTGTAAGAAGAATCAAAATGGTGATTGCTACTTTGGCAAGAACATCTCATATAGGTGTGGAGAGCCAGGACACTACGTGTTGCAATGTCGAGCAGAGCCAGCGAAGGTTAATGACCAAGCGAACAAAAGAAAAGCTAGTGTGTTCGCCATGACCCATGAAGAGACTCGCCTTAATCTGGATGTTATTACGAGTATGTAATATATATTTTAGCATACACATTTACGTTCTTATTGATTACGGTGCGACACATTCGTTTATATTTGTAACATGCTTAGCTAAAGTTAATATTCTGTGTCAAAAAATTGATAGTATACTAGAGGTTAGTATGCCATCAGGAGGAACTATACAAACAGATAAATTAGCTAAGGCAGTTCAGATAGATTTTGATGGGTTAGTTTTGTCAGCAGACCTGCATGTTATAAGTATGAGAGATTTTGACATTATCCTGGGTATGGATGGGTTGGGTAGTAGTGTTACCATTGTATGTTTTGAGAATGAAGTAATCTTCCGAAGACCGAGACAAAAGGAGTTAAAAATTTTTGGGTCAAAGATTAAAGCACTTCCCCGTCTCATCTCAGCTTTACAGGCGGAAAAGTTTCTTAAGGAGATTCATTGCCAAGGTTTTCTTGTCAATCTTACTGGTACCCTATCTAGAGAAGTATCGTCTGACAACGTGTTTCCAGACGATCTAGTAAGTGTACTGCCTAATAGACAAGTGGAATTTATGATAGATCTTATAACTGGTGCTACACCCATATCAAAGGCTCCATATCGTATGGCACCAAAAGAATTGTAAGAGCTTAAAATGCAATTGGAAGAACTTTTGGATAAAGGATTTATCCGACCAAGTGTTTCCGCGTGGGGAGCTTCGTACTATTTGTGAAGAAGAAAGATGGATCGATGAGAATGTGCATCGACTACTGTGAGTTGAATATCAGTTGAAGGGTGCTTATGTGTTTTCAAAGATCGACTTGAGGTCGGGCTATCATCAACTAAAAATCAGGCCATCGGATATACCAAAGTCAACATTCTCGAACTCGCTATAGACATTAATAATTCACAGTTTCATAATGCCCTTTGACCGATTTAATGCTCCAACGGTATTTATGGATTTAATGAATCGAGTTTTTCATCAACATTTAGATCAGTTCGTTATTGTATTCATCGATGACATCTTGATTTATTCTAAGAACCTCGAGCAACATCGAGAGCATCCGAGAATAGTATTGGAGACCTTGTAGAGAGAAAAGTTGTATGCCAAATTTTGAAGTGCAAACTTTGGTTGGATCGAAAAGGGTTCCTTGGACATGTTGTGACGGCCAAGGAAATTGAAGTAGATCCATCCAAGGTTGAAGTCTGTCTAAAATGGACGACACCATCAAATGTTGGGAAAATAAGAAGTTGTGCAGGTTTAGCCAGCTATTATCGACGTTTCATAGAAGGATTCTCTAAAATAACTGGCCCTATGATGCAATTGACTCGAAAGGAGGTTAAGTATGTTTGGTCCGAGAGATGTGAACAGAGTTTTCAAGAAGTAAAGAACAAGCTAGTATCTCGCACCAGTACTAGCTTTACCCGAAGGTTCAGAGGGCTATGTAATTTACAGTGATGCATCAAAAATTGATTTGGTTTGTGTATTGATGCAAAATGGAAAAGTGATAGCTTATGCTTCAAGATAGTAGAAGCAGTATGAGCAGAATTATCCAACACATGATCTTGAACTTGCGGCGGTAGTTTACGCCTTGAAAATTTGGTGCCATTACCTTTATGGAAGCAAGTGCAAAATTTACACCGACCATAAGAGTCTCAAGTACTTTTTCACCGAGAAGGAGTTGAATATGAGACAACGACAATGGTTGAAATTAGTAAAGGATTACGACTGCTCTATCCTTTACCACCTGGGTAAGGCAAATGTAGTTGTGGATGTTCTAAGCATAAAGAACGTGGGTTAGTTGTCTGCATTGCAATCGACACAAAATAATCTGATCAAAGACTTTGAGAGCATGAAAATTGAAGTATTAACTCCACCCTGCGAACAACATCGTCGGTGATAGCAAGTTTGATAGTAAAGTCGACACTCGAGATAGAATTTTGACATCTCAAAAGGATGATCATTTCTTGGAAGACATTAGGATTGAAGTAGGAACTGAAAAGAGGAAAGACTTTGAAATAGCTAAGGACAAGGCTTTGATGTTCAAAGGTCGAATATGTGTGTCGAAAGATGAAGGTATGAGAAATGAGATTTTACCTGAAGCTCATTCTGTTCCTTATGCCGCACATCCATGGAGAACCAAAATGTATAAAGAATTGTGTAATAAATTTTGGTGGAGAAACATAAAAGAAGATGTAGCTCGTTTCGTGTCAAAATGTTTGGTGTGTCAACAAATGAAAGTGGAGCATCAGAGGCCGTCAGGGCCATTAAATCCAATGGATATATCGGAGTGGAAATGGGAGAAAATTGCAATGGATTTTGTTGTAGGTTTTCCTAGATCGTTGAGAGTTCATGATGCCATCTGGGTTGTAGTAGACCGTCTAACAAAATCTACGTATTTTCTTCCCATTCGAATGAATTTCAATCTGGAACAATTAGCGTAATTGTATGTCAAAGAAATTGTTAGACTTCACAGGATACCAACATCCATCGTATCAGAAAGAGATCCGAGGTTTACCTCAAATTTTTGAAAAAGTCTTCAAGGAGTTTTGGGTACTAAATTGAAATTTAGAACAGCTTACCACTCCCAAACCGAAGGACAATCGAGCAAGACTATTCAAATCCTTGAGGATATGTTGGGAGCATACATCTTGGATTTGGGTGGTAAATGGGAAGGTCACCTACTGTTGGTAGAATTTGCTTACAACAATAGTTTCCAAGCTACTATCAGCATGGCACCATATAAGGCAATGTATGGTCGTCGATGTTGTTCGCCAATTTGTTGGGACAAAGTTGGTGAGAGGAGAATTTTAGGATCAGAGTTGGTTGAGAAAATAGTAGAGGCAATACAGAAGATCAGGACCAGAATTAAGACAGTGCAGGACAATCAGTAGAGTTATGCCGATCAAAGAAGAAAGGAATTAGAATTCGGGATCGGCGAAAAGTTTTTCTAAAGGTGGCTCCTATGAAAGGGATACTACTTTTTGGTAAGAAAGGAAAACTAAGACCGCGTTTCATCGACCCATTTGAAATTCTCGAAATAAATGGAAATGTAGCGTATCATTTGGCATTGCCACCGAGGTCTCTTCTTGCACGACGTTTTCCATGTTTCGATGTTAAGGAAATACATACATGATCCTACTCATGTGGTAAAATATGATGCTTTGGATTTAAGGAATGATATGACTTACGAGAAAGCGCCTGTGGTGATCCTAAAAAGAAAGGTCCATGTTTTGAGAAGTTGGGAGATCCCATTAATTAAACTTCAGTGGGGTAGACATGAGGAAGATGGGATCACTTGGGAAAGAGAAGAAGATATCTTAGATAAGTACCCCGTACCTTGTAAACCATGTAAGTTAAATTTTGAGGACGAAATTATTTTAAGTGGGGAGGGTTGTAACAACCGGAATTTTTTTCGACTTTTAATTTTAAGTAAATAAAATTTTACTTTCGGCACCACCACAAACCTCCTAGTACGTTTTAAAATTTATTATTATTATTTATTTATTTATTTATTTATTTTTGGTTACTTTAAATGTTGCTCATGGTCCATATAAGTACAATTTTGAACTTATCTGGGCTCACAAAAAGGGATGATTATGAGTACTCTTATTTGTTTTCAGTTTAATTGCATGTTATTTTCTTATTATTTTAAGTTATAATCAAATTCAAGTATCAATCTGACGAAAAGACGAAAAAGAGCGCAAATAGAAGTAAAGAGGACTTAATTGCAAAGATAAAGAGACTTGAAGAACTTGACATGCAAATATTAAAGGAAGAAAACCAGATCTGCAGCTAAAGTTAACCATGCGATCGCATGGTTAAACAAGGCTCGCGATCGCAAGGTGGACCAAAATCAGCAGAGAATGTAAAATGATCGAGCCATGCGATCGCAGGTACTACACCATGCGGTCGCAAGGCTATCTGTGACACTCGTTTTGGCGGTTTTACGATGGGATTAGAACTCTACAACTCAAGATAAAATAACAACTTAAACACACGTCTTGGAGTCTTTAGAAAGCATTATAAAAGCCAGATAATAGCCATAACAAAGGGAGATGAATTTTGTGAACAAGATACAAGAGGAGAATCGAAGATCAAGGCACGGGATTGAAGATTCTTCAGCCAGAGTCACGGGTTGTATTTATTTCTTCTTCTTTTTCTTTCGCCAAATCATGATGAAGTCAATTATTTTCATAATTGACGAAATCATGTCCGGTTAATTTACTTTTTCTAGGATGAACGATGAAACCTCATGATTTTTAATTAATTAGAAGTTTTTCTGTTTTAGTAATTAATTGCTTTTGGGTTGATTATTCTTTATGCGGTTTTCTATTATTTTAATGCCCTGATCACCATTAGAATATATTGTGATTTATATTGAAGTCGAGAGATTCAATATAGATTAAGCACGTGGTATTGAATAACATAGGGTCCAATAATAGATAGAAATTATTATTATGCTTTATGAAATCTATTTAGGTGTTCTTGAGATTTTAATGCATGTGTTTATGTTCAAAGCTTAATTAGAGATAATTAGGTTCGCATAACATATAGAATTGATTGACCATCGAGAGAAGCTTTTGATTATTTTAGGAACGCCGATTTTCAATTTATGGTAATTATAAGGTAAAGCGGTTAAACGGTTATTTGATTAAGGAAAGTGTTGGTGGATTCGCAAATCCTAGTGTTAGTAAAGCTTGAATTCGTTCTCTCTATTTTAAAGTTAATTGTTTGATAATTTAGGTTTCATTAAAATAGTATTAGAATCACAAAACCACAATTCAAATTTGTGTTTAAATTATTGTTAAAGTTAAAGTTTAAATTATAAATTAATTGGTTAAATTAATATCTAGTCCTCGTGGATTCGACACTCTATTTATCACTTTATTACTTGTAAACGATCCGTCCACTTGCGGGATTATAATCGCACCACAAGATTTTGGCGCCGTTGCCGGGGACTAGTTTATTAATTGTTACATTAATTGATAGTTTAGTTTTAACAATTTTTTATTTTTATTTATTTTATTTTTAGTTTTTCGTGATACTACTGAATTGTATATATTTTCTAATTTTTCAGGTATTAAGTGTGCATGCCCCGTACAAAAGATCTTGATCTATTTGATTTAGATCCAGAAATTGAACGAAGCTTTCACCGACGACAACGTGAAATATGAGAAAAGAAAAGACAGCAAAAAGACATAATGGCAGACCACCAAGTACATGATCAACTACCTGCAGATTTGATACATAATCAAGCACCAATAGCTCGACCAGTTGAAGTTAATGAACGAGATATTCTTATGGGTGAGTATATGATGCCACCGATTGTTGAGAATCGGTCTAGCATAGTATATCTGCCTTATGGACACGACAACTTCCAGTTGAGGCCAGATGTGATGAATTTGTTCTCGGACAATCTACCGCTTTATGGGATGACGAGATGAAAATCCTCATTACCACATTTCTCGCTTGATGAATTACAGTAGCAATTTCAAATATCAAGGTGTTAATGAAGAGGCAATCAAGATGAGGCTCTTTCCACACACATTGAAGGATAAAGCTAGAGAATGGCTAGATTCTCTCACCACTGGGAGCATTACTACTTGGACGATCCGATCCGAAATTCACATTGAAATATTTTCCTCGGCCCGAGTGAACAGATCAAGTATGAAATATCCAATTTCCAACAATACGAGTTGGAAAATTTTCACGAGCATGGAAAAGATTCAAGCAACCGCCGTAAAGTGTCCAAGTCATGGTTTCCTTTAGCACTCGTAATCATTATTTCTACTCGGACTAGCTCCAACCAATCGTTCTTCAAGAGATTCTGCAAAGTGTGGCTCTATCCAAAATAGATCTGTACGATCTATTTGAAACCATGAGTAAACAGTTTATTATGTGGCCATAAAGAGGATTGCGTAAGAAAGCAACAGGGATACACGAAGTGGGCACCAATTTGCTTTTACTGGCAAAAATTGATGCATTGGCAAAGCAGATGGAATCAATGAAATATTCTCATTCAGCTAATATGGTTCAGATGCCTTTACCAATCTGTGTAACATGTGGGGCAAACCATCAATCATCATAATGTCCTTTGACCCAAGTTGATATATCATCCCCTGAACAAATTGCATATGCTCAAAATTTTCAGTGACAATAGAATAATCCGTACGCACAGATTTACAATCCAGGATGGAGAAATCATCCAAATTCTCATATGGCAACACCCAAAATATTCAAAATCCGCCAAATCAGGGAAGACCTCAAGAAAGAGAAGGAGGATTCGAAGAAACAGTTGCTAAATTAACAGAACGAATGGAGATAGGACTCAAGGAGATGCAGAAAAGACAGGATGTTGCTATAAAGAATATGGAAAATCAAATTGGGCAATTGGCTAAACTATTGACCGAGAGGCAACCAGCACATGGCTAAGCAATACCGAGGTCAATCCAAAAGAGCAAGTAAATGCAATTACCACGAGAAGCGAGTTGAACTGCCAGAAATTCATGTAAAAAGGCCAGGTGTAGAAAAGGAAACTGTGTCCAGCAAAGAGAGAGAAAACAAATCAGAACCAAGAATTGCACAAGAAATATGGGACCCTCCACCAGATTATATTCCACCACCGGCTTATGTCCCTCCAATTCCATTTCCTCGTAGGTCATGAAAACATAAGCTAGACCAGCAATTCAAGAAATTCTTGGATGTATTCAAAAGCTTCACATCAACATACCATTCGCTGATGCCTTAGCTCAAATTCCTAGCTACGCCAAATTCATGAAGGACATTCTTGCAAATAAGCGAAAGTTGGATTAGCATGAAACACTCGCTAATCAAGAATGCAGTGCCATATTGTAAAACAAGCTACCACCAAAATTAAAAGATCTAGGGAGTTTTAATATTCCTTGCACTATTGGTAGTTTATTTTTTGATAAAGCTTTATGTGATTTGGGTGCTAGTGTGAATTTAATGCCTTACTCTATTTTTAAGCAGCCCGGTTAGGAGAAGCAAAGCCAACAACAGTAATACTACAGCTTGCAAATAGAACAATCAAACGCCCAAGAGGAATAGTTGAAGACATATTGGTGAAAGTGGGCAAGTTCATATTCCCTGCTGATTTTATTATTCTGGATATGTGTGAAGACAGGGATGTACCACTCATTTTGGGTTGACCTTTCTTGGCTACTGGTCGGGCAATAATTGATGCTCAAAAAGGAGAACTTATGCTGAAAGTGAATGATGAACACATTACATTCAATGTGTTCAAAGCAATTAAATTTCCAAGCTCTTGATTCTCGCTCGACATTGATGTCATTGACCGTAAGGTGGAGCTTAGATGATAAAGTTGTTACCCAACATCAGGATGCACCACTTAGAGAAGAAGAATATGTGCAGAAAGAAGAGTTCCATCCGTCTTTTGTGATCAAAGCTAATGAGGAGGCTGAAATTTTCTTAGTTGAGTTCGAGCAAGGTGGCAAAACAAAATCATATCAGTATGATAAGGGAAAAATCATGCTCTGGAAGGTAAACAAAAATTGTACAGAAGTTGATCAAAGCAAAAAGAGCAGGTCCTCTAAAGATTCATTCAAAGTGTCTTGGGCGATCACCATGACAAAGTCAAGCTAATGACTTTAAAGAAGCGCTCAATAGGAGGCAACCCATTTTTCTACTCTTTTATTTAAATTCTCGTAATTTTTAGGTCTAGGATTTCAATTTACAAATTGCACGTTTTAAGTTTTTAGGATTTTAAGTAATCTTTCAGTTCTTAGGTTTTGAGACTACAATCATCGCCATCTTGCATAAGTACGTTTTCCCATTTTTAAATTTAAAGAAAAAAATTTGGTTTCAGCAAATTTTGTACCATGCGATCGCATGGCCTGGGCAGAAAACTTTCTGCCCAGATTTTTTATCCTTCGCGATCGCAGGACTTTTTGTCCTTGCGATCGCACTACATCCGAAAAAAAAATTTTATTTTATTATTATTACTAAATTCTTCTTTTTCTTTTCTTTTTAGGAGTACAACTTGCCGACTGGCTGGATGACATTCAAGCAAAGATTTGCCGACCAACCTGTACAGATCTCTCCACCAGTTGATCATACCATACTTCTTCTTCCAGCACCATCCGATCCACATCTGGGTAGTCTCTGATCTTTTATACTCCTTTTGAAATTTTTTTACATTGGGGACAATGTATCTTTCAAGTTTGGGGGTAGTGGAAAAATGTTCGATCTGATGATAATACTTGATATTGATTGTTAATTTATTTAAAAAAAATTCAATTTTATTGTTTACATGTTTCTATGATATGAATAGCCTTGCCGGTTAATAATGAATTTTTTAAATTTTGCTGTAATCCATGACTTGTAAACATATGATTACTTTTGTTTAAATGTGCGGCTATTTGACCATGTCTGATGTCGTGTTATGTCGGCCAGTTAAGATGATTTTTAGCTATGTTTGTGCACTTATGTTGAAAACAATAGGATACCCCTTTTTGAATCTAAGAATCATTGTATCTCAACCAAGTAACCAATAGAGTGAGTAAGTGTGGTAGTTAAGCTGTGATATTGGCTATCTAGGTTATGATTGATTCCATGTATGTTGAAAAATTGTGTAGAGCACTTTAGACCAGTTAGAGGAAACTAAGTAATGACCGAATGTTAGGAATCTAATCCCCTAGCATGAACTTCATCGTATGCAAAGAACAAGGCTAATATTATTATATAACTCATTTCGTAGCCTTTTGACTCGAGTGATAAAGTCATTGACCTAAAGCTCGTTACATGGGTCATTTAGAAAGCTTAATGGACTGAGTTTCGCATACTATTAATATCTCATAACTCTTTTCGTAGCCTATTTGACTTGAGTGAAAAGGTCCGTAGGGGTTTCTCAAAACCCGATGCCCTAAAGTTCAAAAGACTTGGGAGTCATCGACCTAAAGCTCGTTACATGAGTCATCTAGAAAGCTTAAAGAATTGAGTTCTGCACATAAGATTTAATTTTAAAAAAAAATGATGAAATCCTTTGCAAAGTAAACATGGGGATTAGATGACTAATGGGTTTGACTTACTTAGTAGAAAATTTCTGGTCAAGAGTGCTCATAAATTGGAGAATCTTCATAAACCTAGGTTGTCACGATTACTAGTTTTCTCAACCAATCTCAAGCAATAAAAGAATGTGAACTACAACCTTAGAACCAAAATCTCGAGAATTAAAAGAAAAAATTATTTTGGGAGAAAGTGTACCTTAAGTACCCCGGACCTTGTAAACCATGTAAGTTAAATTTTGAGGATGAAATTATTTTAAGTGGGGAGGGTTGTAACAACCGGAATTTTTTTCGACTTTTAATTTTAAGTAAATAAAATTTTACTTTCGGCACCACCACAAACCTCCTAGTACGTTTTAAAATTTATTATTATTATTTATTTATTTATTTTTGGTCACGTTAAATGTTGCCCGCGTCCGCTGATAAGTACAATTTTGTACTTATCTGGGCTCACAAAAAGGGATGATTATGAGTACTCTTATTTGTTTTCAGTTTAATTGCATGTTGTTTTCTTATTATTTTAGGATATAATCAAATTCAAGTATCAATCTGACGAAAAGACGAAAAAGAGCGCAAACAGAAGAAAAGAGGACTTAATTGCAAAGATAAAGAGACTTGAAGGACTTGACATGCAAATATTAAAGAAAGAAAACCGGATCTGCAGCTAAGTTAACCATGCGATCGCATGGTTAAACAAGGCTGCGATCGCAAGGTGGACCAAAAATCAGCAGAATGTAAAATGACTGAGCCATGCGATCGCAAGGTACTACACCATGCGATCGCAAGGCTATATGCGGCACCCGTTTTGGTAGTTTTCTGATGGGATTAGAACTCTACAACTCCAAGATAAAACAACTTAAACACACGTCTTGGAGTCTTTAAAAAGCATTATAAAATCCAGATAATAGCCATAACAAAGGGAGATGAATTTTGGGAACAAGATACAAGAGGAGAATCGAAGATCAAGGCACAGGATTGAAGATTCTTCAGCCAGAGTCACGGGTTGTATTTATTTCTTCTTCTTTTTCTTTCGCCAGATCATGATGAAGTCAATTATTGTCATAATTGACGAAATCATGTCCGGCTAATTTACTTTTTCTAGGATGAACGATGAAACCTCATGATTTTTAATTAATTAGAATTTTTTCCGTTTTAGTAATTAATTGCTTTTGGGTTGATTATTCTTTATGCAGTTTTTCTATTATTTTAATGCCTGATCACCATTAGAATATATTGTGATTTATATTGAAGTCAAGAGATTCAATATAGATTAAGCACGTGGTATTGAATAACATATGGTCCAATAATAGATAGAAATTATTATTATGCTTTATGAAATCTATTTAGGTGTTCTTGAGATTTTAATGCATGTGTTTATGTTCGAAGCTTAATTAGAGATAATTAGGTTCGCATAACATATAGAGTTGATTGACCATCGAGAGAGGCTTTTGATTATTTTAGGAACGCCGATTTTCAATTTATGGTAATTATAAGCTAAAGCGGTTAAACGGATATTTGAATAAGGAAAGTGTTGGTGGATTCGCAAATCCTAGTGTTAGTAAAGCTTGAATTCGTTCTCTCTATTTTAAAGTTAATTGTTTGATAATTTAGGTTTCATTAAAATAGTATTAGAATCACAAAACCACAATTCAAATTTGTGTTTAAATTATTGTTAAAGTTAAAGTTTAAATTATAAATTAATTGGTTAAGTTAATATCTAGTCCTCGTGGGTTCGACACTCTATTTATCACTTTATTACTCGTAAACGATCTGTCCACTTGCGGGATTATAATCGCACAACATCCGCTAAAAATTTTATTTGTCAAATATGGAATATTATTTTATCCGAGCCTCATTATTTTTGTTAAATCAAATAAATTTTTCTTGAGTTAAATTCTCAATAATTTTATGCCAACCATCCAATTTAAAAACTAAGCTCAAACGTTAAAAAGTTCTCTTATTATTGTTGACCCATTTTAAACCTAATAAAAAATGGTCTCCTCTAGCCCAACCATCGACTTTCTTTCGGCCCAAAGGTCTACCTATGTCTACACAAATGACCCGCCACCTTTCCGAGGAGAAAACCGCCTAGATTCCCCATTTCCAGCAATTTGTTCACTTCCAAAAGTCAGCCAATTGCCTCCCACCTTGTCAAGGAAAACCACCCAACCGCCCACTTCCATTATGTCCCACTCCAAAACAATTCAGCAAACTTCTTCCCAGTCCCCCTATTGAAAACCCCCCCAAACTGCACTTTATTAACTCCATTTTTCCTACAGATTTCAGCCCTCCTCATATCCCAATTGATCTCCATAATTCAAAGAAGAAATGCCCAAAAAAATTTCCCCGTCCACTCCAGTTTGGTCCCCCATAATCAGCCATAAGTTCCAGCTTTTTAGTTCTTTAACACTCCACTTCTCTCACCCAAATTTTCATCCAACAAACAACCCATATTTCTGCATTTGTCCAAATCCCAAATTTCGGGCTTTTACACCTCACTTTTGGTTCGCTTTTTGACTGCATGAGAAGGTTATTAACTTTGATTTTTAATTCACAAAAGTTCCCTAAATATATATATATATATATATATATATATATATATATATATATATATATATATATATATATATGTGTTCGAGTTTGGGAGTCAGAAACAATTTTTCTTCATCAAATCTCGTGCCAAAAACTTGTTTTCAAGGTAGTTTTACTTAATGTTTTTACTGCAATTTTTAAATGAAGTTTTGAGAAATTATGACGTTATATGAATGCCATGAAAACTCATTTACGAAGGAAATTATGATAGTGATAGAAGGTAATCACTTTAACATGTTTGTGATTGAATTATATCACGTATGACATTATGTGGTGCCGGCTACCAATGTTTAAGATAATGTACGTTTCAAAAATCATGGCATGTCGAATTTATGTTCAAGTAAAATTTTCCACATTTTATAAGTATTGCTACTGAGTGTTTCTTTTGAAATACTCACCCCCAAAATAAATAAATTTTCAGATTGAACAGATTAGCGTTGATGCGATGGCGGTGGTAGACCCACGAGCTTGTCATGGAAAGTCTTATTTAGTTTATGTTTTGACGTCGAAATGATCGAGTCAATTATGATGTAATTATTATATTTTAAGTATTTTATTCTATAATTAATTTTGTAAAATGTACGGAAACAAGATATTGGTTTATTTGTCATTCAAAGTTAAATTAGGAATTTGCCTAGTTTCTTTTTTTTTTATATAGAATTTTTAGCTTACTGTCCTCTTTTTGAAAAATCATAACTTTTGCTAGTGACTATGGAAAGCTCTATATGTGTTCTAATAACAAAAATTGGAATCACTCAAAAATTCCATCGTATGAATTTATTATGTACGTTTGAACGGGACTAGCTTAATGCACCCGGGACAGTTTTCAAGCAACTTTGGTCATCTTTTCCACCTATCAAACGACATAGTTAAGGTTTCAAATTTTAATATGTTGTATTCTGTAGCCCCAAGTATCTACAGCTTAAAGTTTCATAAATTTTGGAATTTGTTTGATTAGTCAAATAGATTGTGGCGACACCAATCATGATATATATAGGAAAAACTATGAAATTTTGAAATAAATTCCTCTTCCCTTGCATACTTATTACTTTTCCGAAAAAATCTTATTTTTAAAAATCATTTAAGGGCACGGGAAATAATTTTTGGAGTTGTCAAATATAGCTTAGAGATAGTGACTCTGCGGGATAAGAAAATCCGGGGTGTTACAATATACATCATAAATTTCTTAATTTTTATTTCAATTTTTTTCCCTTTTCTTCGAAGCTCAAACAACCATAATGGCTCTTAATAATAATGTTGCAAATGTTTACAATAACCTAATGTCTTTTATGACATGTGATTCATTTATACACTATTTATATAATGTTATCACTCTCTCCACTAACTATCAATGTGTTACCAACTGTCAAAACGTTGTTGGCCCAAGAAAAAAAACTTGCCTCCATCGGGCGAACTTCCCACATTCGCCCCGCCCGCACTAAAAAAAAAAAAATTCGCTCCATCCTCAATAAGAGATTAAACAAAAATTATTTCTTTATTTGTATAACCAAATAGGTTATACTTCTTTCTTGTCTGGATGATCAACAATCATATAAACACATTCTTTAGCATGAAACATTCCACAAACATTTACAACTATTAAATGGGATTTATTCTACATGCACAAAGTATTCGTACTTCGTTGTTTTTTATGTAAAGAACGTCGAATTCTAAATAAAAAATAGCCCTTGAAATCACCTTCTAGACTCACTTTATTCTTGCTTGTGTTGAGAAGGGGGCTGAGAGAGATAGAGATAAGGGGTTTGGCTATTTTCCCTAACCCTAGCATGTGACTTAAGGAATTGAATAAATAATGATATAATAAAAATCTTTGTGGAGAATATTTCCTTTTTGAAAAATGGTAAGTTTCTAGGTGAAACAAAATCTTGGTACTCACTATAATATCAAATTTAAATCACAATTTGATTGAATCCAAAATACATTCTTTTATACAATTATCTTCAATAAATAAAATTTTGCTTAAATTTTAGGAAATTGAAGATAATTAAATAGCAAACAATTTTCTTTAAATAGGTTGAACTTTTCTCATCATTGAACCTCGACCAGACTTGGACTCTCTAGTGACTAGTAAAATAATGATAGGCATTAAATAAATTTTGTCACATTCTAATTTTGTTTAGGATATTGCAATATTTGGGACTAAGTTTTCACTTCTTTCCAAACTGTAGGACCTTTTCATAGGTGCTATCTTTAGAAATACCTTAACTCAAGTAGAATATTCTAAAGGTTTTCTTTGTTTAAATGCATATTTCTTTGGTAATC
The DNA here is from genome assembly GCA_023638005.1 of Forsythia suspensa. Classification (NCBI taxonomy): domain Eukaryota; kingdom Viridiplantae; phylum Streptophyta; class Magnoliopsida; order Lamiales; family Oleaceae; genus Forsythia; species Forsythia suspensa. Next base: position 31,638,147 of record CM042671.1, read on the forward strand.
TTGAGCTGCCGAGATACGTTGACGAATATCATTAATTGCCTCAAGCATATTCTATGCTAACTCAGGCCCTAGGACCTTTTTCCTCCAATCTCATCCCAATGAATAGGTGTATAATGCCTCAAACAAGGCCATGCCAATGGAGGCTTGATAACTGTTATTGTAGGAAAACTCCACTAGGAATAGGTACTTACTCGATGTTCCTTAAAAATCTAGGTACAGGAACACAATGTATCTTCTAGTACTTGAATTGTCCTTTCTGATTGTTTGTCTATTTGGGAAATGATGTACGAGAAGAAATTCAAGTGCCTAATGCATGATGCAGTCATTTTCAAATTGTTAATAAAAATCAGGGATCTTAATCGTATACTATAGACTAGGTCTACCACGTAATTATACAATTTCTCGTATATTTAATTGGGCATATTGTTTTAAGGTAAAATAAGTTCAGAAGGTAGGAAATGGATTGATTTAGTTATTCTATCAACTATATTCCAAATGGCATCATAGTTGTTTTTTGTTCGTGGTAAACATTTCAAAAAGTCCATCATAATCTTTTCTCATTCCCACACATGAATCTCTAGCAATTGAAACAGTTACACCAGAATGGTGGTGCTCGACTTTGACCTCTTGACAGATCAAGCATTTCTTCACATATTCTACAATATACCACTTCATTCGTGGCCACCAAAATTTGAGTTTTAGGTCACAAAACATTTTAGTAGCTCCCGAATGAACCGAGTTTGGAGTGATGCGTTTTTGCACAAATTTCAGTTTGAAGCGTCGCTTCGTTCAGAACGTATACCCAGTTACAGAATAAAATTACTTTGTCTTCTACTATTTGATATGGCGAGTTCTTTCAATCCATTATCTTACCACTGATTCTAATTAGAGTTTTACTCTGCAACTGTTGCTCTTTTATATGTTCCATAATGTTGGTTGCATTGCAAATTGCAATGTCCATTTTCCTATAAATACCTAGACTTAAACATTGATGTATTGGTTTGGCCAAACTTATCATATAGTAAGTTTTTCAACTCATGGGATCAGCTAAGATATTAGTTTTTCCAAGATGGTAGTTAATAATATAGTCACAGTCTTTAACTAACTCCAACCATCGTATATGTAGCATTTTTAATTCCTTTTGTGTGAAAAAATATTTCAACTCTTATGATCTATATATATTTCAAAATGTCTGCCTTATAAATAGTGTCTCCAATTCTTTTGTGAATTTTTCATTCTTACTGTGTTACCTTAGGAATTATGTTTGTGACAAATCTATCTCGTGTCTGGTTCTGTATGGTTTCACTCTGCAAGAACTCTAACTCATTCTCTAAGCTCAACCTCCTCATGAGTGATGTTCTTGTCCCGAAATGAGTTGGATCAATGATGTAAATATATAGTTTTTCACCATTCCCATAATGAATGACTCACCCACAAGTGAATTGGGCAGTCAGAGCCCACCATGGCTCCTCTCTTCTCCAATTGATATCGATACATTTGAAATCTCTTCACCAATTGATATCAAAACACTTGAAGATGAAAAGAAAATTCTTGAGGATGACCATGTGCCTAGGCCCACATCTACCCCACCTTCTGCTCCATCTCCTGTTCCAAATTGCAAAAGTTTTGGAGAGGAGTCAGTGTCTGATGCTAAGAGGTCCAAGCACACGTCAAACTGACTATATCTGGTTCTAAATTCTGGCCATCTAACTATTTAGATATAACTGATCATGGATGTGTTAGAGAAAAGAAGTTCGGGGACTCAAATGATCAAACCAGAAAGGAGAAGGATGATGAAATGGAAACATGCATAATAGATTGCAGTTAAAATTAGAAGGGCCTAGAAGCTAATCCACTTGCATATTGTTGTAACAAATCCATACCAGCATTCTCACGTTTTTGTTTCTTTATATATATCAGATTGTATACATACAGCTCAAATATGTAAGTGTGTATAAATAGGCAGCTTGCATCTTGATTCTGTAATGTGAATGAATACACTACAATATACATTGACAACACTTAGCCATTAATTCTCTTCCTTCGTGTATTTCTTTTCTCTCACTTGGTATCAGAGCTCAATGGCAGACTTCAACTACAGTAATCAATCTCAAAACTCTGATTTTAACTCCATGAGTCAAACTCCAGCTCATATGAGTAATCTTGCTCTCTTCAGCATGAATTTAACTTAAGCAGCATCAGTCAAATTGGACAGAGACAACTTTATCTTATGGAAAAATATTATAATGCCTATTGTAAGGGGCCATGGTTTAGAAAGATATCTTTTGGGCAGCAAGGTATGTTCTCCACAATTCATCAATTCTCAAGTCACAACTGAGATTGGAACAACAATGGAGATGACTCCAAATCTAGAATACTCTAGATGGATATCTTTTGATCAACTTCTAATGGGAAGGATGTACTCCTCCATGACATCAGAAATTGTGATGCTTGTCATGGGTTGTAATAGCTCAAGTGAGCTTTGGAAAGCCATAAATGAGAATTATGGAATCCTCAATAGGTGCAGAGTGACCTTTCTCGCAGCTGAATTGCAGAGAATCAGAAAAGGATCCATGACTATAGATCAGTACCTCAGTAAGACTGTCAAACAGCTTGGTGATAACCTTGAAATAGCTGGAAAGAAGATTGATCATGCTGATCTGGTAACCCAAGTTCTAGCTGGACATGATGAAGAGTATACTCCCATTGTAGTACAAGTGAATAGCAGAGATCAAGTGTCTAGGCATGAGCTATCTTCCACACTCACGACCTTTGAAAGCAGGTTGGAATATCTCAGTCAAGTAAGGAGCAATTTTGGATCAATGAATCTGACTCAAGGCAGTCCAAAGAATGCAAACTCTTATAGTGGAAGAGGAAATAGAGGTGGAAGAAATTCAAACTTCAGAGGCAGAACAAGAGGTAGATGAAGATTTGGAAGATCCAATGAAGTAAGACACCCTTGTCAAATATGTGGTTTGAGCAATCACACTGCTGCCTGGTGCTATAACAGGTTCGATGAGAAGTACATAGAAAAAAGACCTACTGATCAGAACTGTAGCTTGAATCCTTCTACCTCTACTGCAAGCCCAAGTTCAGTGGAGGATCAAGCATGGTATGCTGATTCTGGAGCCAGTCACCATGTCACCACAGATAAGGAGAATGTTGATCAAGCAAAGGAGTATGGAGGTAAGAAAAAGATGGTGGTAGGTAATGGTAATTCACTACAAATATATCATTTTGGTTCAAAAACATTTGATGTTGATTCTGATAAAACATTGATTATGAAGAAATTGTTGCATTTAACTAAAATCAAGAAAAATCTCATAAGTGTATCCAAGTTAACTGCTGATAACAATGTATCTGTTGAATTTTTCCCTAATGGCTGTGCTGTGAAGGATCTACCAACAAGGAAGGCTCTAGTGCAGGAGAAACTTGAGGATGTATTATATCAACTGAGTTTGTATACCCACAACTCAAGCACAAGCTCAGCCATCTATCATCAACCCAAATTCACTCATACTTTTCTCAACACCAGCATGAACCAGCCTACTAAATCTATTAGTGATAGTTGTCTAGATTCAAAACTTAAAATCTGGCACAGAACATTATGACATCCCCTGCTTCTATATTACAACAGGTTTTAAGGTTATCTTATAATAAATTCAAAACTATCGACAATAAAAGTTTCTCTTCTCAAGCATGCCAATTTGGCAAATCACATGCATTACCCTTCAAGTGCATCATCTCTCGGGCTCAAATGCCACTTGACCTGATCCATAGTGATGTTTGGGGACCATCTCCTATTGTCTCTACCTCGGGGTTTAAGTACTATGTATTATTTGTTGATGACTGCACTAGTAACACTGGATCTATCCTTTAAAATATAAATCTGAAGTTTTACACCACTTTATTCAATTTAAGAAGTTAGTTGAAAACCAATTTGAGAGGAAAATTAAAGTATTACAATCTGATATGGGAGGTGAGTACAAAAGTCTTGACAAACTAGCTGCGAATCAAGCATTAGCCTCAGATATTCTTGCCCTCATACAGCTGCCTAAAATGGGAAGGCCGAAAGAAAACATAGACTCATAACTAAAACAGGTCTAACTTTATTAGCCCAAGCACATATGCTATTGTATTACTGGTGGGAAGCATTCCTGACTGCAACACACCTTGTTAATAGAATGCCCAAACTACTCTTTCAACAGAAATCACCCTATGAACTCTTGTTCAAACATACCACGAGACTATAATCTTCTCAAAGTTTTTGGTTATGCTTGTTATCCGTGTTTAAAACCATATCAGATGCACAAATTTGATTTCCATACCCAAAGGTGTGTCTATCTAGGACCTAGTGCATTACACAAAGGATTCAAGTGCTTAAGCTCTAGTGGTAGAACTTACATCTCCAGACGTGTAGTCTCTGATGAAAATGTTTTTCCTTTCAAAGAAGGTTTTCTCAATAAAACACAACAATCCAAATGGTCACCTACAACTCTCCACCATCTTCCTTTTGAACTCAATTCTCACAAAACAAATCCGACTCGCTTGATATGATGCATCCTACGGATGAATCGCACACGCACCTTCCGTTGAAAATAAGGAGGTGATGGAAAATAGTGAAGGATTGGTTAATGAGCAATCACATCAGCTTGAACAAAGAGAAAGTTTAAATGATAAACAGTCACAGCAGGTTGAACAGAGAGATTCAGTACCTGATCCTTCAGAATCTCAGGCTGGGATAAGAATCTGGGTGGAAATGCCAAAAGTTGAGCAGAAAATAGAAAAATGCAAACATCCTATGATGACTAGATCAAAGGCAGAAATTGTAAAACCAAAAGCTTATATGACTGATGCTATTTCACATTGTACAGATGAAGTAGAACCAGGTAGCTTGGATGAAGCACTGAGAAGTGAAAAGTTCACAGCAATGAAGGAAGAATATGATGTTTTGATCAAAAATCAAACAAGGATCTTAGTCCCTCCTGAACCTACAATGAAGATTATTGGATGTAAGTGGGTATACAAACTGAAATTTTGTACAAATGGAGAAATTCAGAGACATAAAGCTAGGCTAGTGGCAAAAGGGTTCTCACAAACCTCAGGTGTTGACTACTATGAAACATTCAACCCAGTAGCTAAAGCACCAACCTCAAAAATCATTCTTACAGTTGCAGTTTCAAAAGGTTGGGAGATAAGGCAAGTAGATATTAACAATACCTTCTTGAATAGAAAGCTAGACGAAACAGTTTATATGGAGCAGTCCCATGGCTTTGTAAATCAAACTGAACCATCATTTGTGTGCAAAATTAGCAAGGCCATATATGGAATCAAACAGGCCCCAGAGCTTGGTATCATACACTGAAAGAGATACTTTTGCAATGGGATCTTAAACAATCCAGAGCTGACAGCTCAGTGTTCTATCAGGTATCACAAGAACATGTAATCTATTTTCTAGTGTATGTTGATGACATTATTTTGATCGGAAAGTGCAGAGCAAAAATACATAAGTTAATTGAAAAGCTAAATGCATCCTTTGCTTTAAAGGATATGGGAAATCAAGAAAAATTTACGAATTGAATTCTATAGAGATGAAATTGGACTTCATATGTTACAAAAGAGATATGCTATGGATATATCAAGAGGTTTGGATATGAAAATCTAAAGTCTAGTGTCACTCATATGGCAGCTGGAAGACTAGTAAGTAAAGAAGAAGGAACACCCTTAAAGAATCCAACTCAGTTTACGAGTGCAGTAGGAGCACTTCAATATTTGACACACACAAGGCCATACATTTCCTTTGTTGTTAATAGAGTTAGTCAATATCTCCAAAATTCAGTAGATGCTCACTGGAGTCTACTAAAATGACTATTTAGATATATAAAGGGAACTCTTGATATGGGACTGATTATTCATGAAGCACAAGATCTCTACATTGTTGCATATGGAGATGCTGAATGGGCATCATGTCCAGATGATAGGAAGTCCATCGTAGGCTACTGTGTTTATGTGGGTGGTAATCTTATCTCTTGGTGTTCAAAGAAACAACAGGTTGTGGCAAGATCAAGCACTGAGATAGAGTATAGGACCTTAGCTCATACTACTGCAGAAATTGTCTGGACTCAATCTCTTCTACAAGAACTTAGTGTTGTATAAACTGAAGTTCCTAGAATCTGGTGTGATAACATGGGAGCAAGTGCATTGGCCTCAAATCCTGTCTATCATGCAAGAACCAAGCACATAGAACTTGATATGCACTTTGTTCGAGAGAAAATCCTAGCTAAGCAGTTGGTAATCATTTATGTTCCTACAGCAGATCAAACAGCTGATATATTGACTAAATCTTTGATGAACCCCAGATATTTGTATCTTCGAGACAAGCTTGGAGTAATTAAAGTTGACTCCAACTTGAAGGGGGGTGTTAGAGAAAGGAAGTTCAAGGGCTCAAATGATCAAACCAGATAGGAGAAGGATGATGAAATGGAAACATGCATAACATATTGCGCTTAAAATTAGAAGGGACTAGAAGCTAATCCACTTGCAGTTGTTGTAACAAATCCATACCAAAGATTCTCATGTTTTTGTTTCTTTATATATATCGATTGTATACATACATCTCGGATATGTAAGTGTGTATAAATAGCTCGCTTGCATCTTGACTCAGTAATGTGAATGAATACACTACAATATATATTGATAACACTTAGCCATTAATTCTCTTCCTTCGTGTATTCCTTTTCTCTAACTGGATGACTGTACTTAAATACTACATTGTACTGAACTTATCCTTTCTATCCCCTTCCTATTCTCTTTTGGCTTTTGGCTTTTGGCTTTTGGCTGTTTTATTAAAAAAAAAGGGGAGGAGTTGTGGTTTTTGAGGTTTTTGTGCTTTTTGTGGAGGTATGGTGGTGTACTTTACATCGTGATGGTATTTTTGTTAATTTGGAGTATTGTTAAGTATGTGTTTGTATGGCTAAGTGTGTGCTTAATGTGTGTGGTGATATTTGGAATGTGATTGGTAAGCTGGACATCTTTGCTAAGGTTTTTGGTTTAACTCTATGGAGGAGTAATGATCTTTATATAATGAGATGTTCATGTTTATTGATTGTTCACATGATTAGCACACACCACAAAGGTATTAAGAATCGAGTGTTAGTTAAGCAATGCCAAAAAGGGGAGATTGTTGAAAAAATAAGGTGTCACATATTTTCCCTTTATTTTTAAATTTGCTCACTTTTACGGATTTTTAATGTTGATAAAGCAAGTTATCAACTGGACTAGTTCTTTCTACTTCGATCGCTAAGAGGGTAAGCATAATCCTTTTTCACTTATGTGGGCTGCGATTTTTTTTTTTTTGCTTACATGATATAATCTGATCTCGTGGATAACAAGAATAGCCCATGTACTTTCTTTGATTTGTTTAGGAAGAAATTATTGGTAGTTAATCTTAACTTTCCTTCTATAAATCTTGGAAATCTTTTGTATATATTCTCTATATTCTTACCACTATTATTGCAGATTTTTAGGTAAGAAATAATTCTTTTATTGGAAATTACTTTACCTATAAGTAAGACTACAAATCAATAAGGAATTAAGCTTCGAACATATAATTTTGGTTTTTGTTCTCCAAGCTCATAGCCTGCCGAATCCATGGTGAATGAACAAGACATAAAGTTTATTGACTAAGTTTTAAAGGAAAAATGTTTTCTTCAAACTCATTGAAGAATTAAAACAAATTGGTGTTCAAGGAACAATTTTATATCTTGATTAATCTAGTTGGTGTGAAGTTAAGAACGAGGGTTCTTAATCCAAGTGGTGGTTGCAGTCACAATAGGGAAGTGGTGATAAAGTTAATATTGGTGGGTTTGATTCTACTCCATCAACAAATCAAAAGGAGAAGTATCAAAAGAGAGTTGATCTATATTCTTTTGGTTGTTATTTTGTTAATTTTACGAAATTACAAAAATCGGATACTATTGGATTTTTAATCAAGATGATTAGTAGATTATTTTTACCCATGGCATGGGGGTCCGTAGTTGTTTCCCTTTGGAGTTTACTACGTTACATCTTGTGTTCAAGTTAGTTTCTTTCTTGAATTTCCACACTTAACAAATAACTATTAACGTACACTTCCTAAAACCTACTTGTGCAAGTCAGAACTGTTATTAATTGTAATGTGCCAATTCTGATTATGTTATGTCCACTACTTGTTTAACTTAGATTAAAATTTAATTTAATTTATCTTGGTTTTAGAACTTTCAAAGTGACTGCTCAGGTTAAGAAATTCCCTAGCCTTACATATTTATTCTTTGTCAGCTGAGGTGAGAGAATTTTCTTTCTTGTCTCTCCTTCGTCCCTAATGTATCTCTGATTCAATTCTCTTTTTCACGTCTGCTCCATTGGTTTTCTTTCTTCTTATTTCTCCGTGTGATAATGCATTCTAGGTGAATGTGAGTGGAGAAAACCTCTAGTTTTTGCGAACGAGTAAATGTAGCACTAGGAGATCTTTGGGTTCCGGTTGTTTGGACTTAACTTTGTGGGAGAAGGGTGAAGAACTGAGCCTGCTTCATAGCCATCTTGGTATCGGTTTGAAACTTGTACAGTGGTTGTTTTGCTTCGAGTTAAAGGATCTGTCCGCCGGTTGTTCTTGGTTGATTTCTTTCGGTTGTTTATTTGGTTTACAAATTTCTTGTAACAATCTTGTATTTGACTTGTAAATGTGTACTATAAAATGCTTTGACACTCTTTCACTTACGAGAAAATATATACTAGTACCATTACTCTGCCGGAATCAAATTTAAAGGCAATAAATCTTATGTTACAATTATTTTCATAAATTACATGTTACTATATATTAGTAACTTCAAGTGGATTCCGGGTAACATTTATATCCTTATGCCATGGTTTAAAGGTTCGATGTAAACACAACATTGTTTCTCGTCCTAATCGTATTCGTAAAAGTATGGAATGATACGGCATTAGCATGCCTTGTTAATAACAAAAATTCTATTAATATTAGTAATAACAAGATCCGAAATACGCATTTATTGGTGTGACCATTTGGCATGTAGTCTTGCAGAGTATTTGTTTTTCTATCTATAATTTTTAAACAAGAACACTATTATTTATTCACTCATTTGAGCATTTGTTACTAACTCATTTTTGTTCATTAGCCTAACTTCTTTCATTGATTTTTCAAGTTAGTGCCTACGAGAATATTAACTATTAAGACTAACTATACTGTCGGAGGGAGGGGAATTCTAGATATTTTCTATTTTATATTTTTGAAAAGCTTAAAATGAAAATGAGTATCAAAATAAAAACTTCAATGCATTACTAATATGTTTCAGTTTTTAAATGTTTATGCTTAAACTAGTTTTCTTTAATAATAAGGTTCAAATCCAAACTATTAGTTTTCTGTTTTCTTATTAAAATTTAGCGCAATTTATCATTAGCTTTTAGCAAATCCTTGAAATTCATCCCTAACATTTAAAATTGACTTTAAGAGCATATTCGGTAAACATTTTAAGCCAAAAAACCCATTTTAGAGTATGACATTTTTGACTTTTCAAAAGAATTTGAGATGAAATGACAAAATTGTCCTCAATCAATAAAATGTCATTTGAAAGTACAAAGGGCAAATTTGTCATTTCATCTCAAATTCTTTGGAAAAGTCCAAAATGCCATACCCCAAAATAGGTTTTTGAGCTTAAAATGTCTACCGAACATGCTCTAATTAGTCTTAAACTTTTCGTTCCTTTTGCATATTTAGTCTTTTTTATAATTCCGTCAAGATGCCAAGTTTTGATAAAATACTATCTTTAACACCTAATATAATCTTTAATATCTAAACATTTTCTGCATTTTCAATTTCTAAATCCAAAAGAAAACTTTTCTATGAAAAATTCTCGTTACAATTTAGTCGAATGCACGACCATTTATGAAGAAATTAGTGCAAAATGTTTGAAGAAGACGACTATGGTAATGACAACGGGTATTTCAATTTTTTTTTAGTTAAATCAAATGTAATTGTATTTTTTTCTTCACTTATTTATCGAGAATGAAGTTTTTGTATTTTTTACTTTATTTTTGTATTTATGTACATCAATTATTTTTTTGTTTTCTTAATACAATCTTTAAATAAAATAAGTAACTTTATTTTCTTTTTTCAAATGTCATTCTTTCTTTCAGGTATCACTACGCTGTAGATCGCCATAGCACCGTCACCATGCATCCGTACCCCCCACCCAAAAAAAAAATAATCCTTGCTCCACCATTGCTTATGTAGATAGTCATCTGTTGCGGCTGCATCCCCTTCATTATCCCTACACCCACCCGTGGGCACGGGCACGGCACGGGCACGGGCACGCACTTAATCACATAATCTTTAGAAAATGAGATTTGCCCAATGTGTTTGACTTAAATTTTGGTGGAAGGTAAATAACAAACTTAAGAATAGAAATGGGAATGACCACTTCAAGGGAATTTAAAATTCCTCGGTGAAAAATCATACAACATCTGCAGTGTTTGCTCTTTAGTTCACTAAAAATATTGGAAACAAATTCTACTTGCTAGTTTTGCAATGGAAAATTTTTAGAGTAGTTCATTTATATGACCATTTTAATTTTTTACTATTAGGATACCTTGAATTTAACTTTATTAAAAACTTTTAAAGTGTATTGTACTTTAGTTAACTAGTATACTACCTAGTGATCGATTTGGACAAGTATGGTTTTATTCATGGTTGTCGCTCTCATCTTAGTACTACAATCATATGGTCTTGACGTATTAGCACTCTAATATTTATCGTAAAAGCTGTCCACGCGGACCATGGGCTGAAACCCTAGACTCCATTTAATAATTTATAATATTGATTACTTTATCCAACAAAAATTGGCAACACAACACAATCATATTCTAATAATTTATAGTACAACTTTTAACCAATTATTTTTTACCGCAAGTGTACGGATCGCACAAGTAATATAATTAATTTTAGAGTTCAAGTAACCTACCCATAGGAATTTACATAAATCAACACAATTAAATTAAACTTAACTCAACCGAACTAACTTTTGAAGTTTTGTTGCCTAAGAAATAATTAGAGTATTAACTAAACATAATTAACTAATTATAATTTAAACAAATAAAAAGATTGAGTTCACATTGAATTACTTTGAATACGAGAAAGAAAAGGGTAAATAGCACAAAACGTCCCTACTTATTGAGGGTATTGTGGAAAACGTCCCTACTTTCAAAATTTTGGCATTTTCACCCTTACCTCTTTGGTTTCTCTGCAAGAAAAGCGCCCTTACCTTCAAAATTTTGGCATTTTCACCCTTACCTCTCGGATTTTCTGCATAAAAAACGTCCTTCGTCCAAAAATCGATCACCATTAACTTAGGGGTAAATTAGTCCAACCACTTTTTCACATATATATACTTCTTTTAAAATTGGAGGGCTTCCCATATAATTTCCAAAATTGCATAGCGTGCCCCCGTCCCCAAATCAAAAGTCGGTGCCCTTCTTCACGCAACACCCCTTTCCCCATCTCGTCACCCATTTTTCAGATCTTTATCAGATTTAATCCACACGTTTCATGAATCACCAACAAAGAGCGTTATGGATAATTTGTTTAGCTGGATCCATGTTAGTGCGCCCCCTGATTTATTTTTTTCTCAATTTCTCTTCATTTCTTTTATGAAATGTGTCGTGGCTTGTCTGTTGTTTGAAGGAAAAAATGGACATTTGATAGAGTTGAACACCAAGACGCCGACATCTTGCAATTAGCACCCAAAAGCCTTGACGTGCTCCGCACATTTAATAACATGTTATATATAACCAAGGTCAATAGATTAGTTTGCTAGTCCAAAGACAACACACACAAACACGACAAAGATTACACGCCAAAGATGGAGCAAAACAGAAATTCCAAGGTTGGACTAGGCTCGACTGACGGGACAAGTTCCCATAAGAGAATAGGTAAACAAGTTCCGAGGACGGCTGGACACCCGGCAAGAAAGTCATCTAGTGAAGGACACTTCTCCCCTTCTTGGCTTCATAACCAGGACAAATGACAATGGCTTCTTTTCTCTCCATCTGTAACCCCCACCAATGAAAGAAAGACCAAGAGAAAAAAGAGATGGGGGAAAGGGGAGTGTTGCGTGAAGAAGGGCATCAGCTTTTCAGATTTGGGGACGGGGCCTCATTATGCAATTTTGAAAATTGTATGGGAAGCCCTCCAATTTTAAAAAGAAGTAATATATATGTGAAAAAGTGGTTGGACTAATTTACCCCTAAGTTAATGGTCGATTTTTGGACCAAGGACGCTTTCTTGAAAAAATCCAAAGGTAAGGGTGAAAATGCCAAAATTTTGAAGGTAAGGACGTTTTGCGCAGGAAATCCAGTAGGTAAGGGTGAAAATGCCAAAATTTTGAAGGTAGGGACGTTTTCCACAATACCCTCAATAGGTAGGGACGTTTTGTGCTATTTACCCGAAAGAAAATTATTAGGATCCCGAATCCACTTATGCCAATTCCCTTTAAACCAAACCGTTGAATTTGATAACATGATTTAATTATGAATATCAATATTCTTAATTTGTTTATCAATCTCTCTTGAGTGGAATTATACCTTACCCAAAATGTGACCTGACTATATCTCTATGAAGGATGCGAACATATAAGAATGCATTAGAATTTATGAATACTTATAGATCACGTAAAGTATAGCTGTATATCTCTATCGTCTATCGGACTCTACGACAAATGATACTATGTTTAACTTATTTTCAATCTCTCGATGGTAAAACAAGCCAAAAAAATCAACAATCACTGCACACATAATTGTATGAAAAGAAATCAAATCAATTGTTCAAAATTAAAAACATGCTTGAATATCAAAAACTAAGTTCAACAAATTAAAGGTTTACGATACAAGTTTCATCGCAATCTTATCACAATATGGATTGAGCCAAACATACTAATAAGAAGAAAACAAAAAAATATATATAAAAGCCATCGTCCGGATAGGAAGAAAACTCGAAAGAGTGGATCTTGATCTTCGTTCACTATTTGTTTTCTTGTTTCTCTTCTTGAATTCTTCCAATAATTTGACTCCTTAATTATGAGTTAAGAACTCATATAAATAGTATCCTCCTCTTGTTCAAAAAGATCCAAAATATCATAAAAATCATGGGCTAAAAAGTTTCCAAGTGGGATTATAACTCAAAAAGATAATAAAATCCCACTAGTCACAAAATATACTGGGCGCTCGCCCAGCTTAACTTTTTCAATGTGCACCATTTAGACCTCCAACTTTATATTTTGACTTCTTTAGTCTTCAAAACTTTCGATAACCTCTAATGTAGTCCTTCAAGCTTCAATTGAGTGCAATGTGATCCTCGTGCTTACGAAACATCTTCTAATTTGTTGCTATTTTCATCCATTCTTACCCAATTGCTTATGAACGGGTCCAAAACTAAAATATAAAGAAAAATACACTAAATTAAGTACAAAATCTATAAAGTAACGAAAAACAAACTTAGTATTAAAATCTGAATAAGTGCACAAAATGCACTTATCAAACACTCCCAAACTAAATCTTTGTTTGTCCTCAAACATAAATAAAACTAAAATACAAATTTACTAAGCTAAAAGAATCACAAAAAATATAGTCAATGTTAAATTTCTTACCAAATGCTATAGGTTCGAATATAAAGAAACACTTTTAGAAAGATATTACACAACACCATAAATAATTTTTTTATTTATCCGATGCTCGACCTTTAGTGAGTGTGTGATTAACCAAATATTGAACTTATACCTATATTAGATCACAATCAATATTATGTTGTTGAAATATTTCTAATCCCGAACCCTTTGTAGTCATTCTTTCATTATACCTCTCGTAAAATATTATACTTCTAATGTTTTTGTCTCTAGTCTCAAGGTGTTCTAGCGAATTTGGTTCATATTAATCAATACAATGCTTTTTTCAAATAAAGTAGTAAAAATTATAAGCTTGTATTCCTAGAAATAGGATGGTGAGCAATTTTCTAAATTTTCGACTCCAGTCTCTGAGGTCCTAATCTAGCAATCCTTACTGAGCACCTTTAACTCTTTTTATTTATTCAACTAATATAAACAGTATTACATCTTATGTGCAATACTTCTCTCCCATAAGCTTTCTATATAACCCATATAGCGAGATTTGGGCCGATGACTTCTATGTTAAAAGACCATAGGGCACCAAGTTTTAAAATACCTTAACAGGCTTAATTGCTCGAGTCACACGAGCTATAAGATAAGTAAAGATGTAATTTTCCTTTTTTTATGTTATTCGATTCTTAGCAGTGACAAGTACTTGGTTTAGATTACTTGACTATAACCTATTCAACCCAAGATGAGACCTAGAAAACCCAAACCATTAAAATTCTATGAACACACGTACTAACTTTAACACATCCAAACTGTTGTCAAATAGTTTAATTACTAGTTTAAGGATTTGGAAATGAAATTTTTCACAATAATCCTATGTCAATAATATCAACACATAACCGCATACACTCAAGTCATGTCTATAAATAAGTGATAAGTTAATAGTGGCTATGTGCTCCATTAATCTAAACTAACATGGATAAGTATTCAAGTAAAAATACAAGTTAAGGTGTTGTCCAATATTCTCACTAAATATGTACTCAACTTCAAATAAATACTACCATCATTGGCAGCAAGCCTTTCAACAATAATTAGACAAATATTTTTGGGTTTTATATAGAATATTAAGCAAATTCAAAAGTCATCAAATAAGTATCCTGATACTTAATCTACCCCAAACTAAAACATTACATTATACCCAATGTAATAGCAAAAATAAGCAAATAATGGAGGAATAGATCGATTTACTTCCTAGAGGTAGATGTGGAGAAGATGGATCTAGCTGGTTGAAGGTCCAGCTAAAGTGGACTTAGGTTTTGTGCTAGGACTCATGGTCAAAAGACCTTGTCATGGATGTCATCCATGCGGCTAGCAAAGTGGACCATCCCGCGGTTGACACGGTGAGTTCTCACAAGTGTAATCAACAATCTATGGAAAAACTATTGCATTATTTAACCTAACTTAATTAATAAAAACATTAGAATGGGTTGCCTCCCATCAAACGCTTATTTATAGTTGCTAGCTTAACTTATTGTCCAGTTGCTCAAGTGGAAGAAGGGATCTCGAGATTATCGAAGGTGTCACTCTCCATAATCTCTTGATTTTGTTCTCCGTGTTCGTGGGCTTGACCTTCATCTTACGCTTAACAACCGCAATTTGTGCACCGTGAATGTCTTCTTCAAATTCAACCACATGGTTACCAATGTTAGCTTCTTGCATCCGAACCTTCTATTTACCATTGTCTTTCACCTGTACTGTGGGCTTCGTCTCCCAAAGCTTTTTAAAGATGCTTTTCTTGATTTTTTTCAAGGTCTCAACTTGATATCCTTTCCAATAAGAGAGAGGTGGTGGTGTCCCATCTCCATCTCTACCCAACATATGAAATACCTCCATTTCATCCTCGAACTCTCAATGTTAGTACACCTCGTGAAACATCAATAATAGTATCTGAAGTAGCTAATAAGGGACGGCCTAAGATAATAGGGATCTCTACGTCCTCGGGCATATGAAAAACAACGAAGTCAATGGAAAATAATAACTTCTCTACTCTCATCACCACATCTTCCACCATCCCAAATGACTTTTTAATAGATCGATCGGCCAATTGAAGAGTGAACTTTGCAGGTTTAACTTCACCAAGTCCTAATCACCTAAAAATAGAAATGGGCATTAAATTGATACTTGCATCAAGATTACACAATGCCCTATCAATCATGAGACTATGGATGGTAATTGGAATTGTGAAGCTGCATGGATCATTTCTTTTGTTTGGTATTTGCTTATCTACTATAACACTTACTTCTCCTCTAAGTTTTACTATATTTTCTTCTCAGAACTTTTTCTTATATGTAAGTAGTGGTCTCATAGACTTGGCGCATCTGGGCATTTGAGTCGTGGCCTCAACAAATGGTATGTTAATATGCAGCTTCATTAGATGATCAAAAATTACGCATGTGTGATCCTATTTCTTACGTGAATTTAACCTCATGGAAAAGGGATGAGAGGTTCATATTTTTTATTGGCTATGGAGCTTTTGTTTTCCATGGTCTCGCTACTTGATTTTGATTAGTCTCACACATCGTGAGTTACTTCTTCGTCTCCGCTCTTCAAAAACTTATGTTTTTTACCGCCTTTTCGTATGTATTTAGGCTCTTGCACCCACTTCTAGTTGTTATTTAATGTACTTGCTCTCCTGGGTTGACCTCAATGTTTCTTAGCAAGGTACCCTGCGGTATACTTGACATAGCGATCATCATCCCGACCCATATGTGTCTCTAAATTCTTAATTGAAGCTCCCTGATTTTGGAGAGTGGTCTAGTCCTCCTCATGAACTGATTAATTACTTCCATGTCTTTGCTTTCGGTTTTCTTACCAAACATATCTTCGAGTGAAACTCTCTTTTTTGGCTGCTAAAACTGAGAACCATGTGGTCGGTTGTTATTTTGATTATCCTTCTAAGAGAAAGTTGGATTATTACATCAACCTGGATTAAATGTATTGGAGAATGGATTATTTTGCTGGTATTGACCACCTTGAACATACACGGGTTGCTGTGATAGAATAGGACATTCTGATTCACTTTTACTTGTCCCACACTCTTCACAAGTTGATTTATTTGTTTGCATTGCATTGATTGAATGTGACATGCTCTCTACTTTATGTGCCAATGAGTCTATTATTGCAGATAGTACAGTGAAAGTGTCTACTTCATGTACTCCTTCAATTCTCTTGTGTATAGCTCAGTCTGATGACCACATGGCGGTGGTGGTATCCATTCTCTCAAACAGCTCCAAGGCTTTAGCAATGATTTTGGTGGATAGTGAACCATTGGATGAAGAATCTACAATGCTTTTACAAGAAGTAGTCCTGCATAAAAATACTGAACTTGTAGTCCCTTACTAATGCCAAATTCAAAAGTTATCAAATAAGTAAGCAAACATGGGTGATCGCCCTAGTTTAGTTTTAAGTCTTTGCTGCCAAAATATGGTGCTGGGCACTCGCCTAGCTTAACTTATTTAATCTGCACCATTTAGTCGTCCAACTTTAAATTTTGGCTTCTTTAGTCCTCAAAACATTCCATAATCTCTAATGTGGTCCTTCAAGCTTCAATTGAGTGCAATGTGATCCTCGTAATTTCGAAACATCTTCTAATTTGTTACTCTTTTCATCCACTCTTCTCATTGTTTATAAATAGGTCCAAAATTGAAATATATAGGAAAATACACTTAATTAAGTAGAAAATCTATAAAATAACGAGAAATAAGCTTAGTATTAAAGTTTGAATAAGTGCACAAAATATACTTATCAATAACATACATTATCGAATGCAAATTGACAACACGACATAATCATATTCAGATCTTCTCAATTCTAACAGTTAAAACCTTAAAATCGAAGTTCGCATCTTTATGTGGTGGGTGTCTCTTATTTCACTTCCTACAAGTACAAAATCCAACCCTTTGTTCTTAGTTTTGTGTTGTTAAAAAGAACATCAGTGCTTTCTTTACCATCCAATCGTGCAAACCATCTAGAAAGATGTAGGTTTCTGGGATTTTATCAAACACAGCATTGGGATAGATCCTTATGACACTATTTTTTTATACTTCATCGATTGAACAGAGAAGATCTTGAGACCATTTGTAGCTTGTTGTGGCTGATTTGGTGGCAAAACAATCATATTGTCCATGGTGATAAGGCAAGAGGAGTCACTGCCTTGGTCGAATTGGCTGCCTTCTAGCTTAATATGGACATTACTCAATCAAAGAGGCATCGAGACCGAATTTGAATGCAACAGCAGAAAATAATAATCGAAATGGACAACAGCACCATCACTAAAGGAGCTGAAATTCCATATTTTTCTTGAGTCGAAGGCAAATCTTCCTACGAGCCCGCAGACCATTCTGCACCAACTTTTCAACTTCCACTTAGCTCCAACTTCGGTTCTTCTTGTAAGTGCCTTTCGATTGAATTGATATTTTGCTCATCGAATACAAGGTTTTCTCTACACAAGCACTAGGTCAGATTTAGCAGTTTTTGGGTTCCAGTTATTTGGAGTTAAGTTTATGGGATGTTAGGGTTTAGTGACCCAAATTCATTCGTCGTGGATTATAATTCTTCTCACATGAGGACTTGTTTTAACAAGATTAAGATTCTTCTCACACGATGACCTGTGATTATGATTCTTCTCACACGAGGACCTATTTTATCAAGATTAGAAATCATATCTCTCAAGTATATATATATATAACATGTATTCTAGAATTAGAAAATAAGCTCCTTTTTGTAACCATCTTTGATATAGTAAATTATTATCTCCTCTGCCTGTGGGTTTTTCTCCCTATTCTAAGGTTTCTCACATTAAATATGTGTTCTTGTTATTTTTATTGCCTTTTTTCTGTTCACATTATAACAAACTGTTACAGAGTAAGGTAGAATTTTGATCATTTTAATTGCAATTATGAAATATGATATTCCGCTATTGGATCGCAGCACCAGATTTTTACTATGGCAGGTCAAGATGCAAGTAGTGCTCGCGTAGATAGATTTGGATGATGCATTGTTAGGGTTTGATAGGATTCCTACATCTTGGACAGTAGATGAAAGACAAAGTAAGGATTGAAAGGCCCTTTATCAAATTTATCTTAATCGTTTAAACCAAATTCTACACGATGTTCTGAATGAGAAAACCACTGCTATGTGGTTAAAATTGGAGCAGTTATGTGTGACAAAAAGTCTAACCAGTATGTTACCTCTAAAGCACGACTGTATTCTCACTGTATGGTAGAAAAAAGGTTCGTCTCTGGAAGACCACTTAACTATCTTTAAAGAAATCGTCTACGATCTAAAGGCCATGGAGGTTAAGTACGATGAAGAAGATTTGGTTAAGTACGATGAAGAAGATTTAGGTTTGATTTTATTGTGTTTGTTGCCTTCTTTATTTACGACTTTCAGAGATATTATTTTGTACAGTCATGACACCCTTACTATGAATGAAGTATCTGAGGCTCTATTTTCTAAAGAGAAGATGAAGCATATTGTGGTTGTATCTGAGGCTCAGGCAGAGGGCCTGTTGTTCGAAGGATGACACATGAGAAAAATTGTGGAGGTAATATGAGGGGCATATTGAAATCAAAATATAGAGACAAAATCTGTAATTATTGCAAGAAAAGGGACACATCAAATCTGAATGATATAAATTGTGGAATAAGAATAAGAGAGAAGTTGTTAATCAGAAGGAAAAACAGCCAGAAAATTCCATTGAAGCTAGTGTTGCAGAAGATGGTTTCAGTAATGAAGAACTCCTAGTTGTTTCAGATGGAGACTCCAAACCTTGCGATGAATGGGTTCTTGATTCATCTTGCATGTTTCATGTATGTTTTAATAGGGAATGGTTTTCAACTTATGAAACAGTTTCTGAAGGTTGTGTATTGGTGGAAAATAATGCACCTTGTAAGATAGTTGGTATTAGTACGGTCGTAATCAAAATGTTTGACGGAGTTATTAGGACATTTGGTGATGTGAGACATGTCCCAGATCTAAGAAGCAATATTATCTCTTTGGGTACTCTTGATGAAAAGGAATACAAGTTTACTATTGAAGGTAGAGTTATGAAGGTCAGCAAAGGTGCTCTTGTTGTGATGAAAGGACTGAAAAGAACTGCCAAGTTATATGTGTTACAGTTACTGGTGAAGCAGATGTCACTACTCTTTCTTTGTTAGATGATGATATTATCGCTGAATCAAGTAGAAGAGGACATCTTGATAGACAGAGTATTAGCAAACTGAAATTCTGTGAGCATTGCATTTTTGGGAAGCAGAAGAGAGTTATTTTTTTAAAAGGCATTCACAACACAAAGGGAACACTTGATTATATACATTCTAATCTCTGGGACCATCTAGGGTATCTTCTAGAGGAGGTGCAAATTATATGCTGACTATTACTGATGATATTTCCAAAAAAATTTGGGTATTCTTCTTGAAGCAAAAGAATGATGAGTTACCTACATTCAAGGAGTGGAAGACTATGATTGAGAAATAGACAGGAAGCAGATAAAATGTTTCCGCACAGATAATAGCTTAGAGTTTTGTTTTGGTGAGTTTAATGCTTTCTGCAAGACATAAGGAATTTTCAGGCACTTAACAGTTCGTCATACTCTACTGCAAAATAGTGTGGCAGAGCAAATGAATAGGTTTTTGATGGAGAGAGTACGTTGTATGCTCTCCAATTCTGGTTTACCCAAGTCTTTTTGGGTCGAGGCTATTTCTACAGCTTGTTTTCTTATTAATTGCTCTCTTTCTCAATGGCTATTGACAAACAGACTCCAGAAGAGGTATGGTCTGGTACTCCTGCTAATTACTCTAATTTGAAGATATTTGGATGTCCCACCTAGGCTCATGTTGACAGTGGAAAACTCAAACCTAGCTATATAAAGTGTGTTTTTCTTGGCTATAAATCCGATGTAAGGGGATATAAGTTATGGTATCTAGAAACTCGAAAAGTCATAATCGATTGTAGATGTTATTTTTATGAAACTACAATGATTCATGACTTATCTTCTAGAGACTCTTCTGATAACACTCAGCAAAAATCAAGCACACACGTAGAGTTTGAGTTTAGATCCGAACCTATATCAGAGTCTACATCCCAGTCTAGCTCAGAGATACAACGTACTACTCCTTCTTCACCTCCACCAGTGACGCCACAATATTCTATTGCTAAAAACAGGCCTAAAAGAGAAATATTGTACCTCCAAAGAGGTATGCTAAGGCTGATTTAGTTGATTACACTTTGAATGTGGCTGAAGGTATTGATTCTAGTAAAAACCTTCTACATACTCGTAAGTAGTTAGTTGTGAATTTAGTAGATGGATGATTGCTATCTTTGAAGAGATGGAATCACTCCATAATAATGGAACATGGGACTTAGTGAGATTGCCTAAGGATAAGAAAGTTGTTCGTTGCAAATAGGTGTTTAAAAGGAAAAAAAAAGAACACCGGGGGTGAAGAAGCAAGGTATAAAGAAATACTAGTTGTAAAAGGTTACAGTCAGGTTCAGGTATAAACTTTACAAATGTGTTCACCCCAGTGGTAAAGCATAGTTCGATTCAAGCTTTGCTTGGTATTGTGGTCATGCATAATTTTGAGCTAGAGTAGTTGGATGTGAAGACATCATTCTTACATGGAGAACTTGAAGAAGATATCTACATGCAAAGCACCTAAAAGTTTTATAGTCTCGTGAAATGAAGACTATGTGTGTTTGTTGAAGAAGTCTCTTTTGGTCTAAAACAGTCACCTAGACAAAGTGGTATAAAAGGTTTGATTTATTTATGACCACTCATGATTTTAGAAGAAGCAGATATGACAATTGTGTTTATTTTAAAAGGACTACCGATGGGTCATTTGTATATATACTCCTAAATATTGATGACATGTTGATAGCAGGCAAGTATAAGGAAAAAGTAAAAAAGGTTCAAAGCCCAACTTAGTAAGGAGTTTGAGATGAAAGACTTAGGAGCCGCAAAGAAGATACTTGGAATGGAGATTTAGAGGGATAGAAAGACAAGTAAATTATATCTAAGTTAGAAAGGATATATTGAGAAAGTTATTTGCAGGTTTAATATGCAAAACACCAAGGGTGTTAGTATTCCATTGGCGACCAAATTAGATGATGAGATTGATTATATGTCTCGGGTTCCATATTCTAGTACAGTGGGATCTCTCATGTATGCTATAGTTTGTTCACGTCCAGATTTATCATATGTAGTCAGTGCAGTTAGTAGCAAATCTTGGTAAACAACATTGGAAATCAGTTCAATGGATATTCAAATATTTGTGTGGATCTACTAATGTTTGTTTGCAAATTGGAAAAACTTGAGATGGAGTCATTAGATATGTTGATTCTGATTTTACTTGGGATCTTGATAAGAGAAGATCACTTACATGGTATGTTTTCACTATTTGTGGTTGTGCTATTAGTTGGAAGGCTACTTTACAAACTACGCTTGCATTGTCTACTATTGAAGCAGTATATGGCTACTTTACAAACTACAGCTTGCATTGTCTACTACTTTACAAAGCATATTGGTATGCAATATCATTTTGTTCGTGATATTATTGCTTGTGGTGATATTATTGTGTGCAAGATTAGTACCCATGATATCATGTTGACATGATGACCAAGACACTCCCTATAGCCAAGTTTGAGCATTTCTTAGACTTGGATAGAATTGGTTGTTGAGTTTAGCCCTTAAGGGCTTTTGTGGAAGAGATGGAGATTTTGTTTCGTCCAATATTAGATTTATTCATTGTATTGGAATTCGTGTCAATGTGGAGATTGTTAGAGTTCGGTGACCTGAATTCAATTGGGTTAGTATTATGATTCTTTTCACACGAGGACTTGTTTTAACAGGATTAGGTTTCTTCTCACATGACGACCTGTTTTATCAAGATTATGATTCTTCTCATACGATGACTTGTTTTATCAGGATTGAGATTCCTATCTCTCAAATATATATAACATGTATTCTAAAGTTAGAAAATAAGCTCATTTTTGTAATCATCTTTGATATAGTAAATTATTCTCTTCTCTGACCATGGATTTTTCTCTTTATTCTAGGGTTTCCTATGTTAAATATGTGTGTTCTTGTTATTTTTGTTGTCTATTTTTCTTTCACATTATAACATGGGAGAAGGGCGAAGAACTTAGCCCTATTTTGTAGCCATCTTGGTATCATACAATGACTATTTTGCTTTGAATTAAAGGGCCTGTCCGCCATTGTTCTTAGGTTGATTTTGTTTGGTTTACATATTTCTTGTACCAATCTTGTATTTGACTTATAAAATTTGTACTATAAAACTCTTTCACACAATTTCTCTTCTAGGAAAATACTAATATTATTATTATGCGAGTCAAATCTAAATGCAATAAAGCCTATGTTACAATTATTTTCATAAATTACATATTACTATATATTAGAAACTTCAAGGGGATTCCGGGTAACAATTATATTCTAATATATTCTAACATCCCCCTCAAACTCACGATACTACAGCAATAAGCAGCGAGAGTTTGTCAAGTAAAAAACGAAAACGATGGACTGGATGTGACTTTGTGAAAAAGTCGGCAAGTTGCAGCGACGAAGAGACAAAAGATAAAGAAATAGTGCATTACTAAAGATAGTGACGAATAAGATGACAGTCAATCTCGATATGCTTCGTGCGCTCATGGAACACAGAGTTGTGAGAAATCTGAATAGTACTTTTATTATCACAATATATAGGAGTTGGAGAGGAAAGAGAAACACCCATGTCAGCAAGTAACCAATGCAACCACACAATCTCAATAGTGGTAGACGCCATAGCACGATACTCTGTTTGATGAGAAGAATGAGAAACCACAGATGCTTTCTTACACTTCCAAGCGATAAGTGAGTCACCTAAAATAGACAAAACCAAAGAGTAGACTTACGATCAGTTGGGTTGCTAGCCCAATCAGCATCAGAGTATGTGCGGAGCTCCAAGGAAGAGGTCGATGGAAATAAGAGACTTTGAAAGCAAGTACCACGAAGATAGCGTAGAATACAAACAATAGCTCCCGGTGAACGGTAGTCGAGCGCGTAGACAAACCGACTAACAATTTGAACAAAGATAAGCAATATCGGGACGGGTGATGGTGAGATAGACGAGACTTCCAACAATAGTGCGGTACAGATTAGGATCAGGCAAAGGGATGCCGCCAGAAGGTGAATAACGAACATTGGTTTCAAGAGGAGTATCAGCAGTCTTAGTATCAGAGAGACGAGCACGCTCAATAACATCAGTTGTATACTTAAACTGAATGAGAAGATAACCTCTAGGAGAAGAAGAAACCTCGATCCCCAAAAAATAAGATAAAGGACCTAAATCTTTCATTTCAAAACATGAGCCAAATCAGATTTTAAGGCAGCAATACCATCAACATCATCACCAGTGATAATCATGTCATCAACATATAAAAGGAGTAAAATACGACCAGATGAGGTGCATCTAGAAAACAAACCAGAATCATGATGGCTGGATGTAAAGCCAAGAGAGGCAACAACAGTAGAAAATTTCTCAAACCAGGTACGAGGTGTCTGTTTGAGACAATAAAGTGCTTTCTTAAGTTTGCAGACATATCCAGGATGGTGAGAAACACCAGGAGGAGGAACCATATAGATGTCCTCCTAAAGGATTCCATTCAGGAATGCATTTTTAATATCCAATTGAGAGAGATTCCACTAGAAAATGAAGCAACCGCAATAAGTATATGAATTGTAGTCATCTTTGCAACAAGAGCAAAAGTCTCCTCATAATCTAAACCATACCGCCGACTAAACCCCTTAGCAACCAACCTAGCCTTGTATCACTCAATCGAACCATCGATTTGGTTTTCAAATTATAGACCCAACAAGAACCAATAGCATGTTTACTCTGAGGTAATGAAACCAAATCCCAAGTGTCTGTCTTATGTAAAGCAGAGAGTTCATCAGCCATAGCCTGTTGCCAAATAGGATCCAGAATAGCTTCTTTATAGGAAGATGGTTCAGAAAGCTGGTGAATAGATGTTAAGAAACAACAGAAAGATTCTGAATAACAAGAATAAGCAAAATTGGGTAACTGAGTAGACTTACGAATACGTGGAGGATATTGAGGAGGAGGTTGATCAACAATCTCATATGGTGCCTGGGTAGCCATAGAATGAGAAGGATCATTATGAGTCGGCGCATGCGTACCTGTAGTGGAAGAAGGATCAACAAGAGGGGTATGAGAATGTGAACTATCGGTATCATCAGAAAAATGATCAATATGAATGAGATCAATCTTAGTCACAGAATGAGTATTATCAAAAATAGAAAATAGTGGAATATGCTCAAGAAACACAACATGGCGGGAAACATATAATTTTTCATTAATAGGATCGAAACAACGATAACCTTTTTGTCCCTCTCCATATCCCAAGAAGACACAAATAGCAGAACGTGAAGTCAACTTACTACGTTCTACTTGAGGACGAAGGACAAAATATGTACACCCAAAAACTTTTAGAAGAGAATAATCAGGAAGATGTCCAAACAGTGTTTCAGAAGGTGACAAACCCGAAGTGTGAGAGGACAGAATCTTATTAATTAAGTGAATAGCAGTTAAAACTACTTCTCTCCAAAATTCACTAGGAACTTTGGTAGATAAGAGTAGAGAACGGGCAGTTTCAACAATGTGTCTATGCTTTCGTTCAGCAATACCATTTTGTTGTAGGGTGTCAGTACATGAGGATTGATGAATTGTGCCATGAGAAGCAAGCAATGTAGAGAAGTCGCAGAGGTATACTCCCACCCAAGTCACATCTAAAGCATTTAATAATAGCGAGAATCTTGAGTTTTAACAAGTGCTCTAAAAGAAAGATAAATGGAAAGAAAATCGAACGTCATTTCATAAGATAAATCAAACAATAACGACTATAATTATCAATAAATGAGACATAATATCTAGACTCTCTTTTTGTAGCAATAGGAACAGTTTACACATCATAGTGAACAAAGTCAAATGGTGCAACAGAACGAGAAACACTTGGAGAAAAAGGTAAAGCAGGAAATTTAGCTAATTTGCAATCACTACAATCAGAAATATCATGAGTTCGTAAATCTCCCAATTGTCCTTTAGAAACTAAAAATTTTAAATGACTAGCAGAAACATGTACAAGGCGAGAATGCCACAAATAAAAACTAGAAGAAGAAGAATTCAAAGAAAATGACGACGAATTAACACTAGAGGCTGTAGCATATGGTGGTCTCAGATTGTCCAAAACATATAAACCTCATTTTCTATGACCTATCCCAATCAGCTTCTGAGATTGAGGATCCTGCACATGACAAGCAGTAGAAGAAAATTGAACTAAGTATCCAAAGTCATACAACTGACCAATAGATATAAGATTCAAAGAAAGAGCTGGAACACAATAGACATCTGAGAGTGATAAATTATGTGTGTCGACAGAACCAACCTCTGCCAAAGGCAGTGGAGTGCCATCGGCGATCATAATGAGACACGTACGAATTAGAAGGGCGTAAGGAATCAAACAGTGTGGAGTCAGATGACATGTGTTTAGAGGCACCTGAATTAAATATCCATGAGTAGAGGCTAACATGGCATGTGGTTGAGTGGTGAGGAACTTCTGAAACTGCTCAGCTAGAGTAGTTAGCTAAGGATCGGATGGAGGTGCTCCAAGAATAGATGAGTCACAAGGTGACATGGTCGCTATCAGGTGTTAGCATTGGGACGATATAATCGTTGTTGTGACTGTTGTTGACTATGTGGAGAATGCAACTTCTTAGGACATTGAGCCTTCCAATGTCCTTTCTTTTTGCAAAAGTTACACTCATCATTAGCAACTCGCACATAACCTCTGTTCTGATTCTACGTAGATGGTCGAGAAGGGACAGCCAAAACTGAAGTGCTAGAAATAGGAAGTGAGGCCTCACCTGTTAAAGATTTCAAACGTGTTTCCTCAGCCACAAGTTCACTAACCACTGAATCAACAGAAGGAAGAGGAGTGCGATGCAAAATAGATCCTCTAAGGCCCTCAAAGGAACTTCAAAGTGCCATCAGGAACTGAACCAATCGCTGCTCCTCTCTATAAACAATATAATCCTCACATGCTTTCAATCCTGCAGATTCTGTAAGAGCCAACTCATCCCAAATCGATGTCATAGCAGTATAAAATTCCAGAATACCCATATTTTTCTTGTAAGGCTCGTATATCAATCTCCAACTGGTATCGTTTTGCAAAGTTAGACTTAGTGTATAAATTTTGCAAATGATCCTAAACTTCTTTTGCGGTTTCATACTTTGCTAACTGTGCACCAATGGAATAGTCAACATAATTGTGAATCCAAGTAAGAATTTTTGCATTGTTTGATTCCCATGTACCAACATCATTAGCATAATTATCACTGGTAGTCTTAGGTATCACAATAGTTCCAATAACATAACCCCACAATTTTTTACCTTTGAAGAAATTTTTCATCACGGTACTCCAATATGAATAATTGTGACCAATTAATCTTACACTAATAAATTGAAGAGAATCATCCCTTTCAGTTGCCATGATTACAAATAATCAAACAATCTTCTTTAAAAGATGAACCTCAACCAACGGCCAAACAAATACCACTAGAAGATCAGAAATTTACCACTAAATTACAAACCTAAATCTACCAAGGACAGGACCAAGAAATCATAAAAAGTAATTAATGCATGGCCCAAATTAGCAAAATCTGCAACACAGTCCAAAAATTACCCCAAGAAGAACAGTCCCTCTCCCTTTATCTCTCTAGGACTAGGAATATACAAACACATATATAGATATAGAGAGAGAATGGGTGGCAGGAAGTTTGCTGTTCTCCTATGCGCAGAGGACTTAGATTACAGAGGTTAAAGTCGTATGTTCCATATCCCTTTAAGCTTCAATTAAAACCTTGTATATAGATGTTAAAGACGAGAATATAGAATTAGATGGAGAGAGATTTCTTCTATTCTGGAAGGAAAAAAAAATCTTGGAAACCCTAGAATAGCAGCAAAACCCACAAACGTACCAACAAGACCTTTTAGGAGAAAATATACAGATCTTTGAGAGAAGAAGGAAAAGAAAGAACCAAATACTTATTACATAAATTGGGCTCTAATACCATGTGAAGAAGAAAGAATAGAGAAGAACACAGAAGAAAGAAAGAACAACCAACTTTATTAGGCAGACAGAATAATGAAAAATACAACTACAAGAGAGTTTTTATAGTAATGAAAACCCTAAACTATATTAAGTAAGCAATCATAATATATTTTAAGAGGTTCGATCTAAAGCACAACATTGTTTCTCAACATTGTTTCTCGTCCTAGTCATATTCATAGAAGTATGGAATGATACAGCATTAGCATCCCTTGTTAATAAAAAAAATTGTATTAATATTAGTAACAAGATTCCAAATATGCATTTATAGGCGTGATCATTTGCAATGAAGTCTTGCAGAGTATTTGATTTTATATAATTTATAAATAATAACAACACTATTATTTATTCACCTATTTGAGCATTTGTTAACAACTCCCTTTTGGTTATTGGCCTGACTTATTGCACTGATTTTTAAAGTGAGTGCCTATAGGATAGAAATATTAACTATTAAGACTTACGTACACTACGGAGGGATGGGAATTCTAGGTTTTATTTTTTTAATATCTTTTTTTAAATATTTAATATGAAAATGACCATAGAAATAAAAATTTCAATATATTAGTACATCATCTCCAAAAGACTCTTTGTTTATAAATAGCACCTTTTACATTTTAGAGAGCATATATAAATTTAGAAAGTAAATTTTCTGAAGTATTCTAATAGCTTCTCTATATTTAATATTTCATTTTACTTTTCTCAATAAGTATTTATTATTTTTAAGTATATTTTATTATGAAATGCTTTCGTCTTAATTATTATATAATTTTCCTCTATTTTTCTATATTTTATTTTGTTTATACTATTTAATTTAGTCAACATATGCGTATTGAAAATTGTAATTCTTTGAATGCATTTAATTATAGAGAGTGGATTTAACTCTCCAAATCTGGAGCCCACTCTCTATTTTAAAAGATTAAATTGGAGTTTTTTGGAGCATAATTTTAAAATTTGACTCTCTAAAATAGATAGCATTTTATATTTAAAAACCCTTTGGAGATGTTCTTAATAGTGTTTCACTTCTTAAGTGGTTTAAGCTTTCGTTAACTTTTAGCAATTCCAAAGAAATTCATCCCGTACATTTAAAATTAGACTTTTAACTCATAAACCTTTCGTTCTTTTGAAGATGCTAAATTTTCAATAAATAAAGTTTAAAAATACTATCCTTAACACCTCATATAATCTTTAAGATCTAAACTTTTTCAATTTCTAAATCCATAAGAAAAACATTTTTATGCAAAAATCTTATCAAAATTTAGTTGAGTCAAGACTATTTACGAGAAACTTGTGCATAATGTTCAAAGAAGAAGACTTCATATTTGTTTGCATCAACTATTCGTGTTTTCTTAACAAAATTTTTAAATGAGATAAGTAGCGTTATTAGTTTTTTTCAAATGTCTTTCTTTCATCAAGTAGTGCTACTCAGAGACCGTCATAGCTGTCACCCACATTAGGCCCTCCAAACCAAAGACACCGACTCCCAAGACTACTTACTTAAGTAGTTATCCGGTCTTTATTGATATCAAATTTTAATTAACTCGCAAGTGTACGAATCTATTGGAATATAGATAAGTAAAAAAACGAGGTCGATCCCACGTAGATCAAGTATGAGGAAGGTATAATTCAATCCGAATTAACTGTTATTCTAGGCTAGTTGAGTTAAAAAGTTTTTGTTGAAATAGTTGAATTTAAAGAATAACTAATTATGCTAAAACAATTAAATTGAAGAATCAAGTTGTGTAAAACACCAAGGTTTCGGAATCCACCATTGTCTAACTTAGCAATCATCCAATTATTCATCAATTCTCACAAACACATGACAATACGAAATCAATCTATTGTCGTCCCTAAAGATTTATCAATTAAGTCCAAAAGCAGAAAATCAAATATAGGCTCCCCTTATGCTTCAAACATAAATCACTTAAGCATTTTTCATATCAAATTCTATTGAAAAAAGACAAAGAATCAAAGATTACCTAAGCATTCCATGTATCCCAATACGAATAAAAGAAGATGAAAAATCAAAAGAAATTAATTGAATCTATTTAAGCATCAAGCATGGATTAATTAGACCAATATCTAACTATCAAAAATACATGATATTTAAGATGAAAGAAATTATATTTAATTAATCTAGTTAAGAACGAACCATGAACGTTAAAGCCCTAAAAAAGAATTAAACGAATAATGAAATAATTACTTAATTAAAACAAGGTTTCATCGTCTACCTTGGCTAAAGAAAATTAGAAGAACATGATGAAATTAAAAATACAAGAATTGATAGAACCCGGCATAGATTGAAGGAGAAGAAATCTTCAAAAACTCTTGATTGTCAGTCAGTTGTCTTCTCTTGTTTTCTTCCGTCTTCCTTTGATTTGCTCTCCGAAAAAATCCTCTCTTGTTATGAGTTAATAACTCGTATTTATACTACTCCTATTGTCTTACAAAATATCCCAAGAAGACCTAAAAATTCGTTCAAAACGCTTTCCTAGTTGAATTGGGACTCAAAAAGGAAAGAAAATAAACACAAAATTCAGCAATGAGTTTGGCTCAGGCGCTATTCCCAAGCGATCGCCCAGTTCCGATTTAGCCCTCATTATTATACGCCATCAAGGGCGCTCGCTTGACCTTTTAAGCCGGTGATCGCCCGGCTTGTTACTTTTCCAAGCTTTGCATTTTGGTCCTTCAATTTTCACGGTCACCACTTTGGTCCTTCAACTTTGGGTCTTAGTCCTTTCATCCTCTAACTTTGTATAACATCAACTTTGGTCCTTCAACTTCACATCATCTCCAGTTTGGTCCCTCAACTTTGGGTTGAGTGTAATTGAGTCCTCGGTTATGAGATATCTTCTAATTTATTGCTCTTTTCACCCAATCTTCTCCAATTGCTCACAAACGCGTCCAAAACCGAAATAGAATGATAATACACTAGAGTGAGTAGAAAAGCACTTATACGAGGCATAAATGATTAATTCGAAGACCAAAATAAGTGCATAAAACGCACTTATCAAACACCCCCAAACTAAACCTTTGTTCGTCCTCGAACAAAAACACAAAACTAAAATAGACTTCAACTAAGCTAATAGAATCAATGGAAAATCAGTCAATGTTAAACTCCTTACCATATGCCTCAAGTTCAAAATAAAACAACACTATTAGAAGGATATCAAACAACAACACAAAAATTTTCACTTATCCGATGCTTGACCTTGTGTGAGTGTGTGAATAGCCAAAAATTGAACTTATACATGTATTAGATCATAACCAATATTGTGTTGTTGACATTTTAGCAATCCCAACCTTTGTAGTCATTTATTCCTTACACCTCTCATAAGTCATCACACTTCTAAAGCTTTTCTCTCAAATCCCGAGGTGTTCTAGCGAAATTGGTTTCTATTGATCATAACAATGCTCTTTCTTTTCAACCAAAAGTGGTAAAACTTAGTACTTGTATTCTGAGAATTAAGATGGTGAGAGATTTCTAAATTTTCATCTTCAGTCTCTAAGGTTCTAATCTAGCAATCCTTCCCGAGCACTTCTACTCTTTTATTTATTCAACTCCTCATAATGCCTTACATCCGTGCAATACTTCTCTTTCACTAGCTTTCCGCAGTGACCACAACGAGCTTTGGGTCGATGACTCCCAAGTCGATGACCATAGGGCACCAGTTTTGATAATACCCTAGCGGAGACTTAATTGCCCAAGTCTCACAGGCTAATAGAGAAGTGAAGATGTAGATTTATAAATGTCACTCTCTTTTCTTTTTCTTGTTTTAGATATAGGACTCATGTAGCGAGCTTTGGGCCGATGACTCCCAAGTCAGATGACCATAGGGCACCAGGTTTTAAGACAACCTTACAGGCTTAATTGCTCGAGTCGATATTTCATTTAAATTTGTCACCATGCGAGTAGTGCTCAGTGAAGATTCCTCGACTATAACCCATTCAACCAAAGATGAGACCCAGAAAACCCAAACCATCAAAAGTCCTAAAACAAAAGTAGTAACTTTAACACCCCCAAACTGTTCTCAAAACAGTTTAGTCACTAGCTCTAAGAATGTAGGAACGGAATTTTCATCATGATACTCAACCAATAATATCAACACAAACACTCAAGTCATGTCTCCAATAAACGATAAGTCAATAGTGGCTATGTGCTTCCATAATCGTGTCTAACATGGATAAGTGTACAGATAAAAGAATGAGTTCACGTGTTGTCTAATAGTCTACTAAAAATGTGCTCAATTTTGAACAGATATCATCATTGGCGGTAGGATAGTCAATAAAGAACCGCACAAAAAAAAAATTTTTTTGTTTTCTTTTTTTCAAAAAGCATTTCAGTTATAGAGACGAGAGTGATAAGCAAATTCAAAGTACTTAAGTAACATGATACTATAACCCATCCCCAAACAAAAACCTTACATTGTCCCCAATGTAAGAATAAAATAAAGCAAAGAGAAGGAGGAAAAGATCGCCATACTCCCCGAGAGAGGTGTGGATAAGAAGGATCTGCCTAGTATGTAGTGGACTCGAGAGTAGTCCGGGGACCCTTGGTCAAAAGATGATTGCCTACATAATATCCAAGCGGCTCACAAAGTGGGACATCCTGCAGAACAAGGTGAGACCTAATAAGTGCAATAAATAAAATAAAAACTAATAAATTATTTAAACTATCTAAAACTACTACATATAAAGCAAGTAAATAAAAGGGTAAGAAAATGGGTTACCTCCCATTAAGCGCTTATTTATAGTCATTAGCTTGACTTATTATCTGATTGCCTTACGGCACTTTAAATAGTGCTTTGGAGGACTTGCTATGCTTGCACCTATTGACTTTGGCATTCGTTGGAAGTGGCTCAATTGTCTGTTTCCATTCAGGTGTACCCATGACAAGTGCTGATCCAAACAAAATATTTACTTCTCCTATACCACTATCAACATCAAAATAAGAACCCAAATGAGTTAAGCACATGTTTAACGATCATCACAATTAGTATAAGCAAGACAATCATCATCTAATGCTTCTATCATGTCCACATCAAGAACATCCTCATTATCATGTGGTAGCTCGTTGACATTAAAATATTCGATTCTCTTGTCATGTTGCCAAAGGATAGTTGCATAACTCCATTCCCGCAATTAATGATAGCATTAGATGTTGCCGTAAAAGGACAACCAAAAATTACAGTGAATATGTTTTGTAGAGTCTCGATCGGTTGAGTATCAAGTACAACAAAATCAACAGAAAATAAAACTTGTCAACTCAGATCAAAACATCCTTTACAATTCCTGGGGTACTTTCATAGATCTATCGCCAAGTTGTAAAATCATAGATGTTGGTTTTAACTCGCCTAGTCCAAGTTCCATATACACGTAATAGGAAGAAGATTAACACTAGCTCCTAAATCTAGCAAAGCTTTCTCAATTTTATGGTTTCCTAAGATGCATGAGATAGTAGGACAACCTGGATCTTTAAATTTCTAAGAGTGTTGCTTTGAATTATAGAGCTAACGTGTTCAGTTAAAAATGTCTTTTTGCGCATATGTAGTTGTCTCTTTGTTGTACATAGATCTTTCAAGAATTTAGCATAGGCAGGTACTTGCTTAATAGCATCAAGTAAAGGAATATTTACACTTACCGCTTGAAGATTTCCATCATATCATTGATAGAATTACCTTGTTTTACCTTTGTGAGCCTCCGAGGATATGGGACTTTTGGAATGTAAGATGGCTCATTGTCCTCTTTGGGAGCTTCTTGATTGAATCATCGCTTGGAACAAGACTGGAGAAAGTGGTTGAGAAGTGGTTTGCTTTGAGATGTCCACTTTGTTGTCAAACGCTTTTCCACGTCGTAAAGTCATGATTGATTTAGCCTCTGCATGTTGCACTCCTTTAGGATTAGGAAATGGCTGACTAGGAAACTTTCTTTTCTCAATGGTTGTTGCCAACTGTTGGACTGATGAAGCAAGTTGTCCCATCATGTTTTCAAGATTGGAGATGGATTGTGCCTGAGAGTTCTGGTCAAGCGCGTGCACTTCATTCTTAAACTCACTAATTGTGTGATTCTGATGCTCTAATTTGTGTAGCTTTTGTCAAGTTATGAATTGCTTCCTCCCATGGTTTTGGGCTGTGAAAAATTGTGATTGAATTGTCGAGTAGCCTCACGGGGCTTCTTGACTTTCTTGTGTTATCCTGCTGACTACCCCGCGACAAAGAAAAATTGGGGTGGTCTCTCCAACTGGGTTATAGGTGTTGGAGTAAGGATTGTAAAGAGGTTTCCTCATCATGTTGAGGGCATGAGCTTGCTCAAGACATGCTCGGCTCTGTAGGACTATTGGTCATCAATGAGGTCAATTTATGAGAAATGTCTTCTATCATGCATTTGACTTCTTTGATTTCTCGAGCTAGGTTCACTTCTGCAATCTCATAAATACCCCTTTTCTTAGGTTCGGTTCTAGAGGATCGGCTCATTGTTGTGAATTGTCACTGTTTTTGAAAGAAGCTCCAAATCTCAGTAGCATTTTTAGACATCGCTCTCCACCACTTGTGGTCATCAACCACTCTTGAATGTGTGATAGTAGACCCTCCAAAAATATTGGCATAAATGCCATTTTTCATACCCATGATGTGGACATTTCATAAGAAGCCCGTTGAATCTCTCCCAAGTTTCATAAAATGGTTCTTCGCCTCTTTGCACGAACTCGAAATTTCCTCGCGAATAGCATTAGTTTTGTGAACAGAAAGTATTTATTCAAAAATTTAGCAACCATTTGTTCCCAAGATGTAATACTATTTGCGCAATGTATGTAAACCAAGATCTAGATCTATCTTTCGGAGAAAAGGAAATAGACGAAGTTTAACATTATCGAGAGACACATTCTCATATTTAAATGTTTCACATACAAGACATAGAAGTCCGTGAGATGATTGTAAGGTTCTTCACTATCTAAACCATAGAAAGATGGAAGATGCAGATTAAGCACACTCGGTTTAAACTCAAAATTTCTAGCATTGACTTGTGGGTATTGTATGCATGAGGTGCTCAAATTAGCCAATGGACTAAAATAGTCACTAAAAGGTCTCTCCTTAATTTCATCGTCCATGTTTTTTTTTTTTAAATAGAAAATAAAAACAAAAAATAAAATTAAATAAAATAAAATAAATAAAATCCTAAATTATAACTAGTCAAGAATAAAATTAACTAAAATTAAATTAACCTTCGGACGCAACACCGAATGGCGCCAAAAAAACTTGATGTCAAATTTTAATTAACTCGCAAGTGTACGAATCTATTGGAATATAGATAAGTAAAAAGCGAGGTCGATCCCACGAGATCAAGCATGAGAAAGGTATAATTCAATCCGAATTAACTGTTATTCTAGGCTAGTTGAGTTAAAAAGGTTTTTGTTGAAATAGTTGAATTTAAAGAATAACTAATTATGCTAAAACAATTAAATTGAAGAATCAAGTTATGTAAAAACACCAAGGTTTCGGAATCCACCATTGTCAAACTTAGCAATCATCCAATTATTCATCAATTCTCACAAACACACGACAATACGAAATCAATATATTGTCGTCCCTAAAGATTTATCAATTAAGTCTAAAAGCGAAAAAATCAAATATAGGCCCCCTTATGCTTCAAACATAAATCACTTAAGCATTTTTCATATTAAATTCCATTGAAAGAAGACAAAGAATCAAAGATTACCTAAGCATTCCATGTATCCCAATACGAATAAAAGAAGATAAAAATCAAAAGAAATTAATAGAATCTATTTAAGCATCAAGCATGGATTAATTAGACCAATATCTAACTATAAAAATACATGATATTTAAGATGAAAGAAATTATATTTAATTAATCTAGTTAAGAACGAACCATGAACGTTAAAGCCCTAAAAAGAATTAAACGAATAATGAAATAATTACTTAATTAAAACAAGGTTTCATCGTCTACCTTGGCTAAAGAAAATTAGAAGAACATGATGAAATTAAAAATACAAGAATTGATAGAACCCGGCATAGATTGAAGGAAAAGAAATCTTCAAAAACTCTTGATTGTCGATCGGGTTATTGTCTTCTTTGTTTTCTTCCGTCTTTCCTTGATTTGCTCTCCAAAAAATCCTCTCACATGATGAGTTAATAACTCGTATTTATACTACTCCTATTGTCTTACAAAATATCACAAGAAGACCTAAAAATTCGTTCAAAACGTTTCCTAGTTGAATTGGGACTCAAAAAAGGAAAGAAAATAAACACAAAATTCTGCAGCCGAGTTTGGCTCGGGCGATCGCCCAAAGTTATTCTGGCGATCGCCTGAGTTATTCCCGGCGATCGCCCGAGTGCTCCGGCTTTAGCCTCTTATTATGCCATCGGTGGCAAGCTCGCTTGAGCCTTAAGCCGGGCGATCGCCCGGCTTGTTACTTTTCCAAGCTTTGCGTTTTGGTCCTTCAGTTTTCACGGTCACCACTTTGGTCCTTCAACTTTGGGTCTTGGTCCTTTCAGTCCTCCAACTTTGTATAACATCAACTTTGGTCCTTCAACTTCACATCATCTCCAGTTTGGTCCCTCAACTTTGGGTTGAGTGCAATTGAGTCCTCGAACTTATGAGATATCTTCTAATTTATTGCTCTTTTCACCCAATCTTCTCCAATTGTTCACAAACGCGTCCAAAACCGAAATAGAATGATAATACACTAGAGTGAGTAGAAAAGCACTTATACGAGGGCATAAATGATTAATTCGAAGACCAAAATAAGTGCATAAAACGCACTTATCATGCATCCCCTCTATTAGAATGCCTTGAAGTGATCATTACGCACCAAATGTGACAATATGGCAAATCCTCCCATGAGCCTCGCAGACCATTATGCACCAACTCTTCAACTTCCACTCGGCTCCAACTTCGCCTCTTGTTGGTTTCCTTGGATTGAATTGGTATTTTGCTCATCGAATACAATGTTTTGCTTGCACAAGAATTGGTCATGGGCATTGTACAAACTAAAATGATAAAATTACAATCACCATGAATCACGAAATCTAAAATAAATAAATATATATAACAATCTCGATGTAGCCTTATCAATTGATGTTCATCCATACCTCAAAGTTACAAGGCTCCTTTCTTCTCTCTTTCATAAGCTATGCACAACTTTACCGCCTCCAATGTCATTCACAAGGCTCTTGTCTGCACTTATATCTGCCCGCCTATTGCAAACTCTGATTCAAAAAACCAAAATCAGCCAGCCACATATTTAGATTTCAAGTCAATTAAAATAAATATCCTTTTCTATATTTTTCCCTTAGGGAATACTAAGCATATGCCAAAATAACTCATTATTTTGAGGCGATTTGCATGAATCAAGCTGTGCTACTCCAGTTGATTCTTATATTATCAAAATAGAATGTTTTTATTGAATTCATCCGCATGAAGAAAATACCTAAGACATAAAATAATGTTTCATATGCAGTATTCAACTACCCAAGTGGCCATACTGTGGATGAAGCAAGTGAAAATGATTACGGCACATACACTACTGGAAACTCTATTACCTCAGACAGTAGCGGTGCCACCTCAATCAAACTACAGACAGCCGGGAAGTATAAATTCATGCATAGTGTACCTGGCCATTGTAATACTGAAATCAAATTTGCTGTCACCCTAGCAGCAGCAGGAGGTGGTGCAATTACAACGACACCTTCTGGAAGTAATTCTTCTCCACCGTCTACCACTACGAATTCCCCGGCAACACCTTATAACAACACCCACGGCAGGTACTCTTCCTCATCCATCTTCCCCAGCAACTCTATCCACTGTTTCAGCTCAGTTTATGACTAAATAAACTCCATGAAAACAGATAAATAAATAACTAAAGAAACTGCACATAAGATCAGCTAGGAAATATTTTGATTTCGTAATTTAAGATTTGAAACTTATATTGGATATCAACAAGAGTCGAAAGAACAGATGCATTGATTGAGACGAAAAATAACACTATAAAGAAAATAGAAAAAGTAGTCACAGCTGGACTTGGAAGTGAAAATTTTATTCGTTGTTTCACCAACCATTGTCATTAACCTTTGGTGTCAAATCATGCCATGGAATAGAAGCACAATTATAGGATACAAAGTAACATTCATGAACATGATTAACGCTGGATTTGGCAGCATGGAATTAGTGGCTTAGAATTGAAATTTGTGAAAGAAAAAAATCAATTTAAATTTGAACGGGATGATTTTAAATTTCAATGGCACCAAATGCAATGATGTTGATTAACATTTAGAAATGAAATATATAAAACGTTTTTGGAAGAAATGAAGATAAGAGCGTACCTGATGGAATTCATAGACAGAATGGCAATCAATTCAAACCTGGTCATAGACAGAATGCCTATCAATTCACACCTACTTAAGTTGATTCCTATATTATTAAAAATAGAGTAATCTTTGTGAACTCATTTGCATTTGGAAAGCAGAGAATACCTACTGCATAAAATTTGTATCGTATGCTATTATATTTTGTGGCATTTGTAAATTGTTATTAATTTTCATGAAAGCATATGAAGCAATAAACGTAGATTACAGATTAAACAGCACCGTTCTATTGCCCATGGTGGGTATTGTTATAATGCCATCGTGGACACTGTCCTACACTCATCCAATGAGTGTAGGACAAGTGTCCACGGTGGGCATTACAACAATGTCTCACTGTGGGCATTAGAACAAAATCGTTAAACCGTTAAATAACCAAAAATCTCCGTGAAATATCGGCTTGGACATTGTTCTGTTTGAAATTTGTTAAAATCAATTTAATAATGATATCTATTTCAATTTCTAGGTTCCAAATCTATGTCAACAGTTCACATTCGAAAACTAAAGTCTTTGGCAATAATGCTGATTCATAGATGGAATGCTTGTGACAAATAATTACGATTTGAGTTCACAGTTTGTTGCGAAGTTGCTCATTGAGACATGAAAAAAAAAGTTAAAATCCTGAAAATTGTTTTTGCATGAAGTTAGGATGAGATTGGTTGGTAGCAAATTGAATATGTCACCTTATGGAATTCATGGACAAGATTCTGGATCATATATGGAACGGTAATCAATTTCAACATTCGGAATGTCGACAATGATGGGCCATAGTCTCCTTCATTCCTCAAACACCGCTTCTTAAGAAGTGGACAGATTCGATACTAAGACTTAGAAGATTGTAAAGGTGGTCTTCCATGGGCAATGCTTCAAGCTTAGGACAGCTCCAGAGGTGTAAATGTCGAAGAGAGGTGAGGTTTTGGAAGCCCGTTGATAGGATTTCCAGATTCGCAGATTCCACAAACTCAAACTCTTTAGAGATGGAGGAAGCAAATAGTGTTGATCATTATCGTTAGAGAAGGAAACCAGCTCTCGATATCTGCTGCCGAGATATAAGAATTCAAGAGAGGTGAGTTTATGTAGATCCAACTCCCCGAGGCTTTACTCCGGAATTACTAATTGTAAGAGAAATTAGATTTGGGGAATATTCCGTTGGTGAGAGGACTCTGTTAATGAAGGACAATAAACCACATTCAGATCCTCAAGGGACAATAATTGTTCCATCCGATCAGGTAAGGATCTCAGATTTCGCAACCATTTATTTCAAGATATCTCAAATTGGGAATGGGCAAGCCTCCTTGGGGAAACGACTCCAGACCATCACAGTCATATATAAATAGCCGAGCAAGACTTGAGTAATTGTGAGAACACCCCATTAAATTTGTCAAATTCAAATTCACCCAATCTCTAATAGTAAGATGTTCAAGTGAGGTGCTACAATCCTCTAGTGTCGCCATCATCTTCAATGAAGGACAGTTTATTATTTTCAAATCTCTACATGAAGTTATATTGTCCGCAACGACTCCAGAGACGCACAATTATCTATATCAAGAGAACCAATAACACCAATCTTTTGAATGGACAAGAGCTTAGGACACCATTTAACACATACTTTTTGTAAGTTGACTAGTCTTTGCACAATATTTTCACTTGGCCACAGAGTCACCAAGTCTTCACAATCATCAATTTCAAAATTTTCAAGTTTCAATGGAAACTGTTCAAACACTTCTAAGACTGATTTTAACCCAGAAATTTTCACCAACTTTAAATGGGTTAGAGAGGTTAAGTTGTGCATGGAATTTAGTACTACCTCATTACACTTCTCCACACTTAGTTCACGAAGAGATGGAAACGAAAAATTTGGAAGCGAAACCAATTTGGGACATCTTCTTATGTAGAATCTGTGAAGCTTAGGAATTTCAATTGCACATTGTGCTCCAGGTGCTAATCCATGCCATTCCTCCCATTGTAACATGTCCTCAAAAGTTAGATTCTCCAGTGATGGAAACAATGATTCTCCATCACATACATTTCCATAAAATTCTGTTCCGATCACCTTCACAAGATCCATGCCATGAATGCTCAAGTCTTTGAGCAAAGGCAATTTCCCCAATGTTAGCAATGTTGAGGTCTTTTTGCACGAACCGAAGCTTATTGTTGTTAACATAGAGAATGATGAATCCCCAATCCAACTAGGAAATTTCGCACCACCATAAAATTTTATTTCCAGACTTGACAAGTTTTCGTGGGGCTTAAGTGCATCGAGCACATCTAGTTCAAGAATTTCATTTCGAGAATCATCAAACGTGCTACTCCATATCAGTCTTATCTTGTTAAGGCTTGGCTTATTAGTTAGCCTTGCATCTGTTGCTTCTTGAACATTCACTACATATTGCAATTCCTCAATAGAAATTTCTCCTTTCAGAAGTGAGAAATCTCTCAAGTCATTTATTTTCAGCCCCCACTTTTACTCACAATCAACTTAGATAATGTCTGCAAACTTGTGAGTCGAGCAATTCCCTCAGGCATCTCACATAATTGACTAGTATCAGCAATGTTTAGATGGCGAAGATTAATAAGTTTATCCATGCGAGCAGGTAATTTGGAAAGTCTGTAACATCCTTCTAGAATTAACACTTGCAAGTTACAAAGTGTGCTTACAGATTTTGGCAACCATTTGAGTAGAGTTCTTGACAAGTTGAAGTACCTTAGATGTCTTAAATCGCCAATAGAACTTGGCAGCTCATATATTTGGTAACCACTCAAGGATAGCTCTCTTAGACAGTATAGTTTGGGCACTACGTCGAACAAAAATCTTTGGCTTAAGAAGAATCTATTGATAGAACTAAATCTATCATAAATGGATAGCGTCAAAAAAGTTCTCAAGCTTTGAGAACTACTGACAGAACTAATTCTATAATAGGATTCGTAGTGACGAGAAATGAATGACAAGTGACGGACTTTTTCTGAAATCTTGTTTCGAAGATTGTCGTTCAACATACCATCCAAGCTCAAGCATTTATTACCAGAAACACACATAGCTAGATCATTGATGAGGTCATGCATTACAAAACGTGAAGTATCCGCGCTTGATTTTTGGAAGAATGATCTTATCAGAAGTTCATCAAAATAATCGTTGCCTAATTCTTCCATCAACCTTTCTTCTTGTGATTGGTTCAGAAAACCTTCAGCCATCCAAAGATAAACTAGTTGGGACTTGTCAAACTCGTAGTCCTTCGGAAAGATAGCACAGTAAGCAAAACATTGTTTCAATTCAGGAGGAAGATAATGGTAGCTGAGTTTTAAAGCAGGAAGAATTTCACTCTTTTCTTCTGCTATCCAAATCTCACTATTCAGCACACCTTCCCATTCCTTAGGACTAGCTTTTGTGCGTAGAAGTCCTCCCAGGGACTTTACCGCCAGGGGCAAGTTTTTACATCTTCTCACCACAGACTTACCAATTTCTCTTAGATCAGATCGTACATCAAAAGTTTTAGTTCCAAGTGAATGTTGAGCTAACAATGATAAAGCATCATTATCCGACAACACTTTCAAATGATATGCTGGAATACGAGACATGATTTTGGCCACCTTTTCATGACGAGTAGTAACTATGATTTTGCTTCCAGGTTTGCCAGCCAGGAAAGGACGACGTAGGATGTCCCAATCTCCATATTTTCATTCCACACATCATCTAAAACCACCAAAAATCTCTTCTTTGACAGACTTTCCTTTAGTTTCACTTGAAGCATGTTGAGATCAGTATAATCGCAACTTCCAGAAAAACTGCCTCAAGGATGATTTTAGCTATCCTAAAAGCATCAAATTCATCTGAAACACAAGCCCACGCCATCAGATCGAACTCAACCTTCAATCTGTCATCATTGTACACAAGTTGCGCAAGAGTTGTTTTTCCGACACCTCCCATGCCCACAATTGGAATCACTGATACTGGACTATCACTTGATTCAACCTCCAACAACTTCTTGAGTATATCCTCTTTGTCCTTTTCTCTGCCATATACTTCTGATTCTTCCACAACCGAAGTCAGTTGCAATCTTTTTCTGTTTTATCACTGCTCCTCACCAAACTGATCATACTAATTTGTTGGGATAGATCTTCCAATCGGTCATTAAT
Source organism: Forsythia suspensa (assembly GCA_023638005.1). Taxonomy (NCBI): domain Eukaryota; kingdom Viridiplantae; phylum Streptophyta; class Magnoliopsida; order Lamiales; family Oleaceae; genus Forsythia; species Forsythia suspensa. Next base: position 31,680,550 of record CM042671.1, read on the forward strand.
CTCTTCTAGCTCAGAATTTATCCTCTTTCAGAAATAAAATCAGAGAAATTATTAGAAAAGTGGATAAAGCTTCTGTACCTGGCTGGTGCTTTTTCATCAGTTTCCATTAATTTGCGCTGCACAGCTTCAGTGTTCAACTTATCCACCAAGTCATCGAGATCATAAGCCAAATCTTGCAGATCATTCAGCCACTTTTTCACAGCTTCGTTCCTTGTTTGCTTGTTTTCTGCATCAGTGAGCACGGCTTGGATCATCCACAATTTTCCACGCCATTTTTTCAACTGGGCATCGATTCCTAAAGGAGAAAGAAATTTCAGCAACTCACGAGAGGCCAGCCTCTCAAGCAAAACCGCGACACATGCGCCAAGAAAGACCTCTCCAATAGCCATTGTTAACCTTTTCTTTTTTATAAAACAGGAAGCAAGAGATCAGAGAGATGAATGTGTTAATGTGTAATATGTTTTGTAAAAAAGTCAAAGAAGTGTTTTATTTTGTCTAATCTAATGGATGTAAAAGAGACAAGTGTAAGGTTTAGAAAAAATCATATTTTGTGTTAAAAAAATAGCACTCACTTTTGCTGCCATGTATTTTGTATATGTATGAACACTAACAGAGAAAAATTAATCAAAAAAAAAAAAATTCCAAAACGTACTCTTCCTTTCTTCCTCTGTTTTTTCCTTTCTTTGTCTTCCATATTATAGCAGATTTTCTGGGACCACAGCTTAAATTACAGCCAACATTTTTGGTATCAGAGCTCTCAGGTCCGATTTTCCATTTCGAGCTGAGATTTGTCAGCTAGGGTTAAAGAAAAAAAAGGGTTTTTGTAAAAAAGAAGATGGCAAGCACAAGTGGTTCAAGTGGGAGCTTACAACAACCATTTGTTTCGATTTTTTATGGACAAAACTATGATTTTTGGTGTGTGAAGATGAAGACTTCATTTCTTGCAATGGATTTGTAGAATATGGTAGAAATTGGGTTTGAAGCATCTGAAAATGAAGATGGATTATCGGAGGTCGAGAAGAAGGAACTCAAAGAAGCTAGACAAAGAGATGCAAATGCTCTTTCAATGTTACATAAAGTCAGTGGTGATTCGGTCTTTCCTGAATAATTATGGCAAACAAAGCCAAAGAAGTTTGGGAGATTCTATAAAAAGAGTATCAAGGAGATTTGAAGGTAAGAGCAATTAAACTCCAATCTCTTAGAAGGGAATTTGAAAACATGAAGATGAAAGAAAATGAATGTGTTAAGGAATTTTCGATAGATTTAATGATCTTGTAAATCAAATGAAGTCATATGGTGAGAAGATTTCAAATGCAAAATGGTGGAAAAAATTCTAATTAGTTTGCCGAAAAATTTGATCCACTTGTAGTCGTGATTGAAGAAACTAAGGATTTAGAGAAGTTGGAAGTTGAAGAATTGATGGGTTCTTTGAAATCATTTGAGCAAAGATTAAATCGACACTCAAAAAATTGATTGAGAGTGCGTTTCAATCTAACCTCAATGTTGGACTCAATAATGTTGAAAGACGACAATATGGTGGTCAATCAATGAGTAGAGGTGGAAAAAGTAGTAGAAGAAGAGGAAGGAGTCCAAGAGATAGAGGTTAAAGAAATTTTGAGAAGAGATTTAGGCCTTGTTTGATATCCATTAAAAACCCATTTTGGTTTTTTTCATCCGTCATTTTTGACTTTTCAACCCACTTTTAACATGAAAAGTCAACAATTTCAACTCAAATAAACCAATATTGGTTAAATAAACCAAAAATTGGTTTATAAACTAGTTTATAATCTCTGTCAAACGGGCTCTTAATGAAGGAGATTTATCACAAAAATGTAAAATTTGCAAGAGGAGCAGCATGTTGAAAATGATTGCTGGTTCAAAGGGAAGCCACAATGCCACGATTGTAAAATGTTTGGACATTTGGAAAGAGATTGTAGGGCAATAAACACTCAACAAGCTAACTGTGCAATCGAGAAGGAGAATGAATCAAGCTTATTTTATGCTTCTTTGAAAGAACAAGAACCAACAAATAATACATGTCTCTCAAATTCAAATTGCTCCAAGTATCATGAAACTCAATGGTTTTTGGATAGTCGATGTTCAAATCACATGACTTCGGACAAAAATATCTTTGTTGAAATGGAGAATTCAAATTCAAAAGTGAGATTGGGAAATGGATATTTGGTGGATGCGAAAGGAAAAGGAGCAGTTAGAGTCAAAACAAATAGAGGTTCAAGACTTATTCGGGATGTCATGCTTGTGCCGGATTTAGATCAAAATTTACTAAGTGTTGGGCAGCTTCTAGAGAATGGTTATACTTTACATTTTGAAGATGACTCTTGTGTTATTCGTGATAAAAGAGCTGGGTATATGCTCATAGCAAAGCTGAAAATGAAGAATAAAAGCTTTCCTTTAAATTTCAAACATTTGATTGACAAAGCTTTTCGAATGGTGGCTAATGACTCGTAGGCGACAAAGACAAGAGATTTGGTCACTTGAACTTTCAAGGGCTGAAGTTATTGCAAAAAAAAAACATGGTGCATGGTCTTCCAAAAATTGAAGAAAAATCTGAAATGTGTGAAGGATGTGCACTTGAAAGCATCACCGCAAACTGCTTTCCAAAAGGAGTAGCTTGGAGAGCAAAAAGGCCACTTGAATTGGTGCATAGGATGTTTGTGGGACATATGCAAACACCATCTCACTCCCAAAATAGGTATTTCATTCTCTTTATTGATGATTTTACAAGAATGCTTGGGTTTATTTTATGAGACAAAATCAAGTTTTACAATCTTTAAAAGTTCAAGATTTTTGTTGAGAAACAAAGTGGCCATTTCATAAAAGTTTTGAGAAGTGATAACAAGATGAGGGAGTATACTTCAAAAGAATTTGATAAATTTTGTCAAGATGAAGGTGTTGAAAGACAGCTTAACGATTGGCTATACTCCACAAATGTAATGGGGTGTCGGAGAGGAAAAATCAAACCATAATGGAGATGGCAAAGGCTATGTTACATGAAAAAGGCTTCCAAAATCCTTTTGGGCTGAAGCGCTTTACACATCCGCTTATCTAACAAATAGATGTCCAACAAAGGCCGTGTTGAACAAAACTCTAATAGAAGCTTGGAATGGGAGAAAACCATCGATAAAGCACTTGAAAGTGTTTAGGTGCATTTATTATGCTCAAGTACCAAAAGAGAAGCGACACAATTTTGATGAGGCAAGTGAAAAGTGTATTTTCATTGGCTATAGCTCACAATCTAAGGGCTATAAGTTATACAACTTGAAGACCAAGAAAGTGATAATTAGTCGAGATGTGTTGTTTCATGAAAATGCTACATGGAATTGGGAAAATGAAGAAGTTGAAAGAAATGTTATGTCCCAATAATTTTACCTCAAAATTCAGCCGATGAAATTATACAAAATGAAGAAAAAAATGAAGAAAATGCAAGTCAACCAAGCTCACCATCATCATCACCAAGTAGCCCCTCAAGTTCTTCTAGTTCTACTTCATCATCACCAAGCTCAACTCCAAGAAAAATGCGGATTTGAATGATATTTATGCAAGATGCAATTTTGTATGGTTGAACCCGAAAATTTTGAAGAAGCCATAAATAAGGAGTGTTGTAAAAAAGCAATGGAGGAAGAAATAAATGTCATTGAGAAAAACAAAACTTGGGATCTTGTTGAGAGGCCAATTAAGAAAGATGTGATCGGTGTAAAATGGTAATACAAGGTGAAGCATAATTCGGATGGATCATTCAATAGAAACAAAGCAAGATTGGTTGTGAAAGGGTATGCACAACAACCCGGGATCGACTATGATGAAACTTTTGCTCCGGTTGCTCGTCTAGACACCATAAGAGCACTTATTGCTCTTGCAGTCCAAAAATGTTGGTTATTGTACCAACTTAATGTCAAATCAGCCTTTTTAAATGGAGAATTAAAAGAAGAGGTGTATGTTGAACAACCTCAAGGTTTTGTTGTAGAGGAGAAGAAGACAATGTGTGTAAGCTAAAAAAGGCTTTGTACGGGTTCAAACAATCACCAAGGGCTTGGTATAGTCAAATTGATGACTATTTTCAGCAAAATGGATTTTGCAAAAGTAAAAGTGAGCCAACCTTGTACGTGAAACATCGAGGTAACACTGATATTTTTATTGTTGCATTATATGTTGATGATTTTGTGTTTACTGGAAATAATGCAAAATTGATTGAAGAATTTAAAATTGACATGATGAAAATATATGAAATGAGTGATTTAGGGCTGCTATTTCCTTGGTATGGAAGTACATCAAGATGAATATAGAGTGTTTATCTCTCAAGTGAAGTATGCCGAAAAAGTTCTCAAAAAATTCAGAATGTATGCGGCAAGTTTACTACAAGGCCGAATATCATGTATGCGGCAAGTTTACTTTCAAGGTTCATGAATAGTCCAAGCCATAAGCATTTCGGTGTTGGAAAAAGAGTTTTGAGATACATAATAGGGACAATAAATTTTGGAATCCGATTTAAGAAGAATTTTGAAGTGAAGTTGAGAGGTTTTTGTGATAGTGATTGGGGATGTTGTGTTGATGATATGAAGAGCACCTCCTATTATGCATTTTCCTTGGTTCGGGAGTGTTTTCATGGTTGTTCAAGAAGCAACAATCAATTGCTCAATCATCACCTGAAGCGTAATATATATCGCCTCAATAGCAACTTCACAAGCCATTTGGATAAGAAGAATCTCGGAAGACATTAGAGTGAAGTAAGGAGAAGCTACGCCACTATTTTGTGACAACAAATCAGCAATTACTATGTCTAAAAATCCATGTTTTTATAGTCGGAGAAGACACATTGCAATTAAGTACCATTTCATTCGAGATTCAATTGAAGATGGAGAAAGTGAACTCAACAATTGCAAGTCCAAAGAGCAAATTGCTGATATCTTCACAAAGGCACTTCTAACATCAAAATTTCAATAACTAAGAGCAGCACTTGAGTCCAAAAAACACATTAAAGGGGAGAATGTTAATGTGTAATGTGTTTTGTAAAAAAGTCAAAGAAATATTTTATTTTGTCTAATCTAATGGATGTAAAAGAGACAAGTGTAAGGTTTAGAAAAGTCATATTTTGTGTTAAAAAAACAATAATTACTTTTGATGCCATGTACTGTGTATATGTATGAAAAACAACAGAGAAAAATTAATCAAAAAAAAAAAATATATATTTCCAGAAAGTACTCTTCCTTTCTTCCTCTTTTTTTTTCCTTCCTCTGTCTTCCATATTATAGTAGATTTTCTGGGACGAGAGCTGAAATTACAGCCAACAGAATGCAAGAAAGATCTACAAGAAATATATACTTTCCCTACAAAATTTCCACAGACAAATTGAGATTTGTCTTCGGAATTAACTTTTCCCCACAAATCCCTTTTTTGTAGCGCTATAGTTTGTTATGAAAATTTCAAAAGTCGATAAATTGTCTTTCAAACATATACATTTTTCTTGACAAAAAATTAGTCGGGCAAAGTATATATTTTGCCGACAAAAAAAAAAAGACAAATTTGTAGGGTAATATAAGAGGAAAAATTCCCGATTTTTTTTTAAAGTATTTTTAGACCACAACATTATTTTGAAGGAAAAGTATAATAAATAAAAATAAAAATAAAATATAACATAATTAAAATCAAGACGTTAACACCTTCAATTAGAAAATTTTCCCTCTTCCTTCTTCCAATTTCCCTCATCTTCCCTCTCCCGCGCCTACCCAGCTCCACCTTCGATTAGAAAATTTTCACCTCGTCTCTGAATCAGCCACCATAGCCACCATTTCTGACCCCCATCACGCCACTCACCGTCAACCATTCCTACAGTCGTACTCTCTTTCACATAGGTTCGTTTTATGCCCTAAAAATACATTTTTTTTGTCATATTTAGCCAATAAATTAGGATTTTAGGAAGAAAATAGGGGTTTTTAATTGTGATATTAGAAGTAGATTTGTCTTATTGTTTTGTTTTTGGTTTAGTGATTAAAATTGAAATTTCATTTAGAATTGTTTTTCCTTCCGAGAATCAGTTCTCTGTTGATAATGGGACGTACCACGCCAATCATTCTTCAAATAATAATGGGCCGTGTCCTATCCTCTCTATCACTAAAATTCATTTTGTGTTCCCCTCCCCTCGGGCTTTAAAGCTGTTTATATGTTTATTTTATAATTGTGTATTTATGTTTGTTTGCAATAATTGTAAATAGTTAAGTAATTTGATTAATTGAGAAACCAGAAATATGTACACTAAATGTTTCTCCTCCTATTTATGCTTGTTTCAAATAATTTGAAATAGTTAAATAATTTGATGAATTGAGAAGCAAGAAAACCAAAAACTTGGCTATTACTTGGCTACTCTGGCCTTGATTTGGATATATATTTACAATTTGGCTCCCTTGTTCTGCTGCAAGGGATTATAGGCTCACTTATTTTTAATCCAATTCTTTTATGCGCGGTTGTATGAATTGAATTGATATTGTATATGGTAGTAGAAGAAAAGAACGAATCAATCTTCTGTAAGAAAATTAAATATAAGCACGTACTAAAATTATTCACTAGCATGAGTATTTTCCACACTTATTATCATACATATATAACTACTATGAGTTCACTATTTTTTTGCCCCTTTTGAATTCAGTTTTTAAGAAACGATCATTTTCAATGAAGCATATGAATATTAATTGGGAATTATGGATTGTATAAAATATGGTTAAAAAATTGGTCATTTTATTGAAATCTGGTTATAATTGAATTTTGAATTATTATTTGCTAGATGGAGAGTATGTAACTGTTTACTTATCATTTTAAATTCTATTTTCTGTGGTCGGAAGTGTAATGGTGTGTTGACTAAAAAATAAAAATAAGTATTGTGGTCCTTTAATTTTGTTTAACTCTACAATGTTCCATAATTGGATTTTCTGTAGCTATTAGTATTCTTCAAATTCTACCTTATATTTCTGGGTGTGATTTTAACTTTTGTGGCCCTTTTTCTATCGAGTTATAGTATTTATCCTATTCGCTCATTATGGACACCAGTCATTGTAAATATTTTTTAACCTGCCTTTAGAAACAGGGATTTCAATGATATGCATTATTGTGGTTTATTTAAAATGTGATATTTAGTGGCTATGTGGTGATGTTTTTCTTCTTTTAATTATATAACTATTGCTTGCCAGATGATTGGCAATTGTTTCAAAAGTTTGTAATTCAGATAGCCAATTATTTTGGTATAAAAATATGTGGAAATTCCATGGTTTTGATCATATTTAAGATGTTCTTCGTGTTACTATTGTGTTTGAGTGACTTCCTTTTGTGGTTTACTCATTGCTTGTTGCATTGGGTGATAGGTAATGTTCTTCAGCTTGAATTTGAGTCCAGACATTGCAGAGGTTTATCGGGAGAAATTACTTTCGCTTATTGCTGAGCGATTAATTGGTTCAAACAGCTACATCAATGTAACTGCTTTTTGCACTATTGTTTTCCCTTATTTTTAGCACGCTTGTATCTCAAATTTAACAATTGAGAGTTGTAGTTTTCCTTGCTTATTTTCATCATATTTTTTACTGACTTAAGTTGGTTACAGGGCAAAGACGCTGGCTATGCTGAAAATCAGCAATAGAATACCTCCGATGCAATCGATTTGCTTTCTAGACTTACTACTGGCATTGATGTTAATATAAAAGTTAGAAGGTAGATCAGCTTTTTTTATATATTATCATAATTTTATGCTAGAAATAATGTCTTGGTGGTTACGAGTCAGTTATACTGATTGCGTGCTGCACAGTGCCTTTCTATATGTTCGGTGTGCTGTATAATTGTGAATTAGTAGGGAAACTCTTTATGAATTGTAATTTTGCTGAAAGGATATCTATTTTTTGCAGAATTGATGGTTTTGAGTTCACGCGGGAGTGTGCAATATTTGATTTATTGGACATTCCACTCTATCATGGATGGATGGTTGATCACCATGTATGAATTTTCACACCTCACCGGTCCAAACAAGTTGTGCTTAACAGTGGAAGAGAAGGTTGCTGATCAAACTGTAAATACTATTGAGCGTGGAACCTTGAAATGTGTTGATAGCAATGCTTTGAGTTATCAGAACATTGATACAAAATTGCCTGAAGCAGTTAGTGAGGAAGCTACTCTAATGCGGAGCAACTGTATCCAACCAGCCTCTGAAGTATCCAAGAACATTGTAAAAATGTAGTTGAAAAAACTGGTTCTGATGCTCAGGTCGTGAACGAACATGTTCAACTTGTGTCTTCCGGACAAGATCCTACATTTGCTATTGATAGCGCTGTATATAAATCCACGAGGGATTAGCATGTTCACAATGAAGTTACCTCCACATCTGACTTAGATGTGTCAAGAAATAATCAAAATAGTTGTGAGACGAGAGATTTTTCTACGTTGTTGACTCTACCTGCAGATTTGAATTCATCAAGTGGTCAAATTCTTAAAACTGAAGATCTTGAAACATTCAGTTCGAGTGTTGGCAGCGAACCCATATATGAAGGTGAGGAGTGCATATTGGAGTCAGGAACTACAGTTTATGAAAATCAAGAGCCCGTCTATGAAGGTGAAGTAATTCCTGTGAACTGGTGGATAAAAGCATCATTGATGATGGTGATCAAACTTGAAGGATATAATCACTTCAAAACAAGGTAAAAGTGCTCATACAAACGGAGAAAAAATATTTCTAGATGATGAATTGTTTTATGTCATTGGAAAATGATATTGTTTTACTTGTTTTATTTATTTTGAAGAAGGATTATGCTTTTTTTTTCTGTCTCTAGTATAAGCATAAACACTTGATTACCTCTTTTGATTCTTTTTAGGGAATTGATAAGAAATTTATTGAGGAACATTGCCAGTCAGTTGACCATATATGGGTATGTTTTTTTTTTTTTTTATTTTACCACATGATGTTCTTGAGAAGATATACTATGTAGCAAGAAACACTACATTTATTTTTGAAGAAGAAGAACATGTTTGCTTTCGGCGGCAATCATGCAGCTCGAACTGAAATAGAACAAAGAATGAAAAGCAAGTTGAATGTTGTTGGACAATAATTCAATTCTACACTGCAGCTTGACATCATTCTATGCAACAATTATATAGACAAGTTTCTTGTTTCGTTCTACTACTATTTACACCATTGTCAATAGAGGATGATGCTAATGAGGAGGATGATGCTATTGGGGATGAAGAGAACGGCTTTGATGAAGAGAACAACCTTGATGAGAACGAGTAGCATATCTAAAAATAGGATGAAGATTTATGTTTTTTTTTTTAAATTAGATGTATTATAATATATAGAGCATGTTTGTTAAACTCTTTTTAAATTTGGATGTAACTATATATACTTAGTGAATGGTTTTTATATGTATTTTGGTACAATATTTTGGGTTCAATGTTATATTGATTGACAATTATAAAGGTCTTAATTTAATTTATTATCTTTCTGCATCTATATATTATTTTCAATAAGGTAAAAAAAAAATTATATAATATAAATAAAAAATTAAATATATAAAAATAATTAATTTCTCCCTACAAATTCTATTATTGTTGGAAAAAATAATTTACTTAGCCTACAAATACGATGTCCCCACAAAATATCATTTGTAGAAAAAAGTATTACTTGGCATACAAAAATTTTGTGACACAAAAATTTATTTGTAGGAAAAAGTACGATTTATAATTTTTGCAGTGTGCCTACAAAATCTGTTTTGTGGGCCAAAATAACTTTAGCAGACAAATAGTTTTGTCGAGAAAGAATTTAGGCGACGAATTGTATTCGTCTCTAAAGGATTTGTAGGGAGAGACTTTAGCCCACAAATTTTCACCATTTGTCGTCTTATACCTTTCCCCACGATGTTTGCCCTACAAACGCCCCTACAAAAAAATTTGTCGGGAAAGGTTTTTCCCCACAAAAAAGAACTTTTTCCTACAAATCTATTTTGTATGCGGAACATAAAATTCTTGTAGTTTTACTGTGTAGAAATGAAAGCCAACTCTCAAATGGTTAGGTACATTAACGTGTGGTAGGTAAGAAATAAAATTGTAGGGTGTTTTTTATTAGAAAAGAATTGAAATTCTATGTAAGTTGGAAAATAAAAATCACCCTCTACTATAAGAAAATATTTTTTATAGAATTGGCCAAAAACAAACATAAAGTGGTTATATCCTAGAATTTATTTTCCTTTTTTACCTTTTTATCAAACAACCAAAATAGGAATTGAATTCCTCGTATGTGACATTTTTCATGGAAAAAAACAAGCTATCAAACACACCCGTAATGTTCTAACTAAAATGTTGAATTCTCGTCCCACATGTAGTCCATTTGTTATTTTTCCAAGACAAATGAATGGAACAAAATTGAAAAATAAAAAGATCTACAAAGAAATAATAGAAATATACAAGTAGACAATACAAAACACACCTTCATGGAAATTATAACATCCAAACTAAAAGTTTCACCCTTATTTAATATAATCCCATCTAATGTTCCATTGCAAAACTCACTTGTTTTGTGGAACCAACCTTTGGACAATTCTTCCAGCAGTCCAAATATATGACAAAGAATTCACATTTTTCAAATAAATGAATAAAATAGTGATTATTAAATGTGGAGAAAATAAAAATTTAACTTCATACCTATATATTCAACTATTAGTTGTAGGTATGTAACATGTTGAATCTAAAAACTTGTAAAACATCAAAATCAAAAATAGTAAAGAAAGAAAACAGAACAACCATGGTTCCATATATCCAAATGGATGTAGATCCACGTTAAGCTCAACTGAGGAGAACTCCGCATGCCCCTACGAGATGTGCCTATTACTCCCAAAAGTTATAACAAGGCATACACTTATTATTAGGATGAAATGATGAAGAGAGACTATAAAGATTTGTTAACGAGAATCACATATTGTTAATTCAATGCAAGAATACCAATTGAGATTGAAATTTAAGAGTCCAATATAGACATTCTTTATTCAATAACAATCAAGAAAACAACTGTCTTTAACAAGGTTGGAAAAACAATAGAATGAAAGAAAACTCTACAAATAAAAGATGCCAAAATTACCATATTGGTCTAATATAAAAGACATAAATAAAATACCAAAAATAGCCTTGGTCTAAGATAAAAGACATAAATAAAATAGGGGTAATTTATATTCACACTACAAAATTTATTTGTTGCACCACATTTTAATTACATTTAAGGTCCTCAATCTTTGTTCATTAATGTAGCATTTATGTCATCACCTTTTTTTCGTCTTTTTTTTATTCCCAATCTTCCATTAATTAGTACATCTCGTCTTTAATAAAAGTTCAGGTCCAAAAATTTAGTTTGTAAGGAGTAAAACGACTTATTTACCCATCATATTTTAAAAAAATAAAAAATAAATAAAAGAATGAGACAAATATTTTTTATCTCATTTCAAAGTACGCAAAATAGAGTATTTTAACAAAATTATTATCATCAATGACGAGATGTGCTAATTAATTGGAAGGCTAAAGATAATAATTTAATGAAAAAAAAGGTTAGGAACATAAGTATTATAATGGGCAAAGGATGAGGACCTTAAATTTAATTAAAATGTAGTGTAACAAAGAAAAGATGTGGGGCAATATAATCACCTATAAAATAGGAACTAAATAAATAAAAGACCAAAAATAAAAGATAAAATAGAAAACCGCATGCCTGAAAGTCCAACAAGGCAACAAATAACAAAGTGTATGAACGCGTACAAATATCAATGGTAGGTTCATTAACGTGTGGTAGGTAAGAAATAAAAAATTGAAATAAGAAAGAAATTATAAAAAGAGATAAAACTAAGAAAAGAGTCAATAAGAATTGAAAGAATATGTCGTCCTAGTGGACCCTAGTTGCAATTTATCATTAAGATCAAGGTTAGACCATCTCTAACCTATTTCATAGAAATTTAAGATCAAAGCATTATACTTAATATCACAATTTAATATAAATATTAATAAAAATAATAATCAAATTAAAATAAATATGAATAAACTAATTAATGATTTTAAGTAATAAAAGAATATAAAAAGGATATAATAAGAATTACAGTTTGTTGTAATATAAAATGAATGACAAAATGGGACCAAATGAAGAGTGGTGCAACACAGTTTATTACACCAATTTGGTGTGATAATTTGGTGTTGGGTTGGAGATGCCCTTAGAACTTAGTTTTATTCTATTGTAAGACAAATTAAAAAAAAAAAATGAATTCTTTTTATTTTTAACTCTATTTGTTTTTGTTTAATAGTGATTTTGTGTGTGTGATATGGAATTTGTAAACTCAATTATGTTGGATAGTAATCATCTTCAAGTTGGGGATTTAATTTTTCCCTTTTCAATTTTCAACTAAGCAAACTTACGCTATTTACTTAATATCGTAACATGAGAATGTATATTACTTTAGAGTATATCTTATTACGTAAATTTGGTTCATGGAGTGTGAGTTTATATATGATCTTCAATTAATATTGGGGATCACACATTTCAAATAGGAAATTTGGCTTTGTTGGAGAATATTGAATCGGGAAAGTGAGATAGAAAATGTTGGCAACGAAGATATTCCATTCGATTGTTTATGATGGTATTTTTGAGAGACGTATTTTGTATGGAGGGATATTGATTTTGTAGTGATGGAGTAAATATAAAAAATGATAAGCGATCTAAAAAATTAAGATCGTCAATTTGAGAAATAAAACTGAAGAAAAATTCAATTGAACACGAAAACAAATTTGAAACATCCATGATATTTGAAAGCACTAATAAATAATTGAATTATATATTTAGATTAGGTCCATAATTGAAGTTGAAGAAATACATTACAAAACAAGGGAAAAAAACAAAAGGCACATTAATTTCATTTGTCCTATGATGAAGTTGAAATGGATACATGATTCTTTAGTCAAATAAGGCGGAAAGAAAAAGAAAGAAACAACGAAATTATGACATAAAAGCTTTCTCACTCTTTCTTTCCAAGAAAATATTAGTACCATTAATTCTAGTGCAATAATTTTAATAAATAACATGTTACTATATGTTAGTAATCCGGAAATCTATTTACATACCACTTTGATTTGACTAAAGATATATTCTCGTGCCATGTTTCAAAGGTTCGGTCTATAATATATTACGTAGTTTCTTATCACAATCTTAAGTTAAGAGTATGAAATGATACCACATTAGCATCCACTATTAATTAATTGGAAAAATGTAGGTATTGTTTGGTTAAGTTTAAGTTATAATTTAAACTAGTCAAATATACTTTTTATTCATATATTTAGTAAGACCCACAACTTAGTATCAACAACTTAGTATCCACATTCTATAAAACCCACAATTTATAAGTATTTCAAAATAATTTCAACAATGCCTAATATACACTAAAATAGTGGCAGATATGCTAGAAATATTGTTAGTATACCCATTCGTACTATATATGACCTTTGGCAGGAAGTCTTGCATACTATTTGCTTCATTTGTTGTTTTAAAGTGATAAATTTAAACAATATTATTATTTATTCACTCATTTGATCATTTGTTAACATGACTTCCATTTGGTCATTGGCTTGACTTCTTGCACATGTTTTTCAGGTGAGTTCTTACAAAAATATTAAGACACGCTTAGTTGATCATTGAGGAGGCTGCCTCTCCTTCATTATTTCTAAACCCATCGACGTGCAGACATCTAATTACATTGTCATAAAGAGAGATTCACCCAAAGCGTTCAAAATAGATTTTGTTGGAATACAATAAATAATAAAATTAAGAAGAGAAATGGAATGGCCACTTCAAGGAAATCTAAATTCCTCGGCAGATAACCATACAAGATATAAAGCATTCACTCTATAATTTAGGATGCAAATCCTGCGTTTTGCAATGTTAAAATTTTAAAATAGCTCCTTTTTTTTTAACCATTTTATTTTTTTACTTTTAAAACACATTCAATTTAACTTTATTAAATATTTTGTGTGACATTTTAACACCCACATGACTCAGAAAATTAGGCAAACATTTAATTAACAGAAGAAAATTAACAACCAGAAAATGTTGACCTAGTTCAACCGAAAAGACCTAGTCTAGGGCTCAAATGGGGTAGCCCATGTACTAAAGCTCCACTATAACCAAATCGAGAATCGTTCAAAGTAAAATCAAGAAGTTAGATCTTATCGGATCTAACAAGAATAAAAATTATATAACTCTCAAACCACACCAACACAAGATTTTAAATAAGTCTTGAATCTCACTCGACCACATGAAATACATGAATCTATCAATTAGATTCTGTATTTGATAGCCAAAAACAAGTGTTAAAAAAAACAGATTCTACCACGTAACCGTATAGGCTAAAGAAGAAGAAGGAGAAAAAGCGAGGTAAAGTGAGATCCGAATCGTCTCTCACTTTTCAAACCTTTAAAAGGACGGTAGTGGAATCTACGTGTCATACTATTATTGGTCACTTAATAGGTAAACATGTGTTCTTCATAAATCGCCCTTTTGGAAACACGACTTTAGTGAACCACACAAATTCCTTCAATCTTCACCTTGGTTCACAAATCGAGGCTCCACCACTTTGTTATAGTATCTTTAGTCCTAGACCACTTCTAATACAATAAAATTATACATTGTCAATGTGTAAGAATTAAAAATTTAATTATACTTATAGTTTTGGTACCCATATTTTGCATCGATTGCCTTGACAATGCAACAATAGACTAGAGATGAGACTTCCAACTAATACAATTACCACCTAGAGTAAAGTAACAAATAGTGATTGACTTTTTATTGTCTTTATTTGCAACAAAGTCAGAATCAACAAAACCAACAAGTTTTAACTCTTCATATATATTTTCATAGGTTAACCCTATTTCAAAAGTTCTTTTTATATTCTTAGTAGCCACTTAAGGGGTGCCCAAAGTGGCTTTCTAGGATCTAACACGAATATGCTGAGATTAGTTATTGCATAAGAAATACCAGCTTACCAACGAATACATAATGGATCCAATGACATTATGTATGTTTCTAGTAATAACCATGCTTAACATTCTTTTTGTTTGACCTAAATCTTTCATATCAAATTTAGATTTGAGAATATCTTTTACACTTTTAATTTCAGATAGATTTGGACCAATAAGAAGTATATCATCACCACATAAAGAATCAAATAAAATTTTGAATCTTTAGGTTTATTTTTATTATAAATGTACTTCTTTTAAAACCATTTTTTAAGGACAAAAGTATCAAATCTCATATACCACTGCCTAGGAGCTTGTTTAAGCACATATAGTTATTTTTCCAAAAGACAAACTAACTCTTGTTTTCCCTTAACTTCAAAATCGTGTGGTTGTGCTATATGTATCACTTCATCTAAGTTACCACGTAAGAAAGCAATTCTCGTGTCTATCTCGCTAGAGTTCTCAATTGAGTTGGGCAGCTAAGCAGGCATCAATCTCATTGTCTTGTATTTCACTGCAAGTGAAAACACCTCATTACTGATTAACCCTTCTCTTTGAGTAAACCTTCTACCTCCAATAATATTGTGTTATAAAACTGCAGAAATTTTGTAAGAAGAATAAAATATAAACTATAACTAGATAAAAATGGAGAAAACGAAAAGAAATAAAAATAAAATACACACATGGGAATCATAGAAAAACACACACAAATTCATATGATGTTTATGATGTTTCTTTGCACATAGGGATGGCAAATGGGTCGGGCTACCCATTAACCCGCTTAAGGCATGGCTCGTCAAAGCTCGGCCCATTCTCGGGCCGGGCTCATCTAAGATGTGTCCAAGCCCGGACTGAGTCGAAGAAAGAATTCAAGAGTCGAACTGACTCAGCCCTTGAAAACGTTGGACTGGCCTCGTGGATTGGTCCGTGGACCAGGCCCGAACCTGGCCCACGAACAAGCCCTACTCGTGGGCCATTGGTCCCCAGCTTTTAAAACCTAGGGGACCAATTCAACAATCACTTGCCCAACGGTAACTTTTGTGGCGTTTTTGGTACCTTTAATTTTTTTTTTTTTCAAACGACTAGTTTTTTCCTATAAATACCCCCCTAAACTTTCATATTCTTCACAAATTCACAACTATCTCAACCTACACAATCCGAAAAAAATTATATTGTCAGTCTTAGTTTTTTATTGTGCAATTTTCAGTTGAATTTCTACATTTCTACATTATAAATTTCTAAATTTTACATGGATCAATACAACTTACAAGGAAGTGCCGACCACCAAATTCATGATAATTTTACTGGATTAAATGATATTTCAATTCTTGAGTTTGGTGATGATTATGGGATTGGGACTCTTGATTCAATTGTCGATTTAGAGGATATCGATGAAGAATTAGAAACGACCAACACTACTACAACGATCGAGTCGACTACTAAACGAAGAGCTACAAAACAAAAGGCTCGGTGTTGGGATCATTTAAAATAAGTGCAAACTGGTGCAACCGCAGATGGACAACCAATCTTCATGGCAATGTGTAAATATTGCAAACAAAAATTTGCATGGTAAAAAGGTGGTGGCATGAGCCATCTAAATCGATAATTTTCTAAGTGTATACAAAAGCACGGAGGAGTTGATACTAATCAAGCTCAACTTCATTTTGGATCTCCGTGGATCTTCTAGTTCTACTCCGATTCTTAACAACTCGGTGTATTCACATGACTCTACGCGTCGGGAAGGTATGACTCGGTTGGTAGCCAGTTGTGAGTTACCTCTTAGCATAGTGGAAAGTCCTCACTTTACCAATTTTGTACAAAGATATCTTCAACCAAGGTATGTGCCATTTACTAGAAACACTCTTTGTACTAATACTATTGCTTTATATAATAAAAAGAAAAAATATAATAAGTGATTTAACTAAATATTATGGTGTTGTTTCATTCATTTCGGACTTATAGTCCAGTATAAATCATAAAAGATATATTATTGCTACTTTACACTATATTGATTAACTATGGATTATCTATAAAAGAATAATTGCTTTTAAAGTAATTGACTACCCTCATAATGGGATAATTTTTTTTTATTATTCAATGAATTTTATTAGAAAATTTAACTGCGAATCTAGAATTCGTAGTTTCACTTTTGATAATGTTGCGCTTAATAACATAGTAATACATAAATTAGTTTGAGAATTAAATATGGATTTTGGTGGAATTTTATTTCATGTTTTATGTGTATGTCATATTTTTAATTTAATTGTCAATAATGGTTTAAAGTATATAGGCCCACAATTAGAAAAATTAGGCATGCCTTAAATTATATTATTGCTTTATCTTTTGAAAACAAGTATTGGATGAATTATGTGTAGAAAATTCCTTCCAACAAAATCTTTATGTACTGAGACATAGGAAATAAGTAGAACTCTACTTATTTAATGCTTGAAGCATGTGAAGGTTATGAAAATTGTATAACTTCCTATTATAATGGCTGACATTCACGCGGTCTAGAATATGATTTGCAAACATATGATTGGAAAATTGCATTCCATGTGAGAAAATTTTTTAACGCCACAAAAGCATCTGCTGGTGTATATTACCCTACTAGTCCAGTAATTTTAAAATTTTTTTTATTTTATTGAAAATAATTTTAATATTTATAAGATATTTACTACTTTTTCCGATATTGTAGTAGCAATGGAGATTTAGAAAATATTGGGAACAACTGCATGTGTTGTTCCCGTTAGCGTCAATTATGAACCCCATAGTAAATTTACAAGGTACAAGACATACTATTTTGAAAATTTCTAATAAGTTAAGTTACGGTAATCCAATAACTTATGGTAAATTAGAAAAAAAATAAAAAATAAAAAAAACATTATGTGAAAAGTGCCACTTTTATGCGACAAAAACTGGTAGGAACGTTAGAAGACATCTTGCACCAATCCTTTCTGCGTTATCAAATGACACTAACGATTATTAGAGTTTCCTTCTTCTTAAGGAAACTCAACAATCTAGTTCATCTTCTTCTCTTTCCCATGCCACAGATGTAAAAACAAATATTAGAAACGTACCTTTAGAGTTAGCTAGATATTTTGGTCATGATATGCTTAATTTGTTAGATGAATATGAGATGAATACTTTTGATATATTTAGGTGGTGGAGAAAAAACGAGTGTTAATACCCAATTGTTTCTATTATAGTACGTGATCTACTAACACATCCGATATCAACTATAACATCGATCTTGATTTTAGTACATGTGGTATATGATTCTAAATGATATGAGATCAAGACTAAAACCAGACATATTAAATAGTTTAATGAGTTTAAAAGATTTGGAAGATGCAAAACTTCGAATCTAAGATAAAGTAGACCTCATATTGGCCGAAGAGGTGCAAGAACTGGCTAGATAAAATATAAGTATAGTTTATATAAATTTATTTCATTTTTATTCATTTTAAGTGTTGATATTTAAGTTTACCAAAAATTGTACACGTAACAACTTGTTCATGTACAAAGTGAACTCTGCCTACGCTAAAAGAAGCTAGTCCCAAGCTCGAAGAAAAGGATGAGGGTTCGAAATGTCAATTTTATCATAACTTATTATTTTTCAACATTTTAAACTAAAAAAAATAAAAAAATTCACGTGTGGCTCATAGCTCGGCCCATGTCGCCCACGAGCCACGGGCCAGTCCTTGATAAGTGCGTTTTATGCACTTATTTTGGCCTTTTAATTAATCATTTATGTCATCAAATAGTTGCTTTTCTACTTAATCTAGTTTATTATTGTTTTATTTCAGTTTTGAACTTGTTGGTGAACAATTGGAGAAGTTTGGGCAAAAAGAGCAATGATTTAGAAGATATCTCATAAGTTCGAGGACTCAATTGCACTCGACCCAAAGTTGAGAGACCAAATTAGAGATTATGCAAAGTTGAAGGACCAAATGAGATGTTATGAAAAGTTGGAGGACTGAAATGACCAAGACCCAAAGTTGAAGGACCAAAGTGGTGACCGTTGAAACAACAAGGACCAAAGTGCAAATCTTTAAAGGAGACAAGCTGGGCGATCGCCCGGATTAACGCTGGGCGAACGCCCAATGATCGACTAACAAGCGTAACCAAAATATCTTGCACAGGCGATCGCCCGAATAACTGGAGATCGCCCGTGCCATTTTTGCTCATGGATTTTTCGTTTATTTTCTTTCCTTTTTGAGTCCCAATTCAACTAGGAAGCGTTTTGAACAAATTTTTTAGGTCTTCTTGGGATTTTTGTGGCACATTAGAGGCAATATAAATATGAGATATATTCTCATAACATGGTTGGATTTTTGGGGAGTAAATCAAGAGAAGACGGAAGAGAACAAGAGAACAAGACCTCCTCGACTATCAAGACTTCTTCGAAGATTTCTTCTCCTTCAATCCATGCCGGGTTCTATCAATTCTTGTATTTTTAATCTAATTATGTTTTTCTAATTTTCTTTAGCCAAGGTAGACGATGAAACCTTGTTTTAATTAAGTAATTATTTCATTATTCGTTTAATTCCTTTTTAGGGCTTTAACGTTCATGGTTCGTTCTTAACTAGATTAATTAAATATAATTTCTTTCATCTTAAATATCATGTATTTTTGATAGTTAGATATTGGTTTAATTAATCCATGCTTGATGCTTAAATAAGTTCTATTAATTGCTTTTGATTTTTCATCTTCTTTTATTCTTATTGGGATACATAGAATGCTTAGGTAATCTTTGATTCTTTGTCTTCTTTCAATGGAATTTGATATGAAAAATGCTTAAGTAATTTATGTTTGAAGCATAAGGAGAGCCTATATTTGATTCTCTTCTTTTGGACTTAATTGATAAATCTTTAGGGACGACAATAGATTGATTTCGTGTTGTCGTATGTTTTCTTTAAGGAATTAATGAATGATTAGATGATTGCTAAGTTAGACAATGGCGGATTCAAACCTTGGTGTTTTACGCTTCTTGATTATTCAATCTCATTATTTTCGCATAATTAGTTATTCTTTAAATTAAATAATTTCAACAAAACTCTTTTCGACTCAACTAGCCTAGAATAACAGTTAATTTAGATTAAATTACACCTTCCTCATAGCAGTCTCTGTGGGATCGACCTCGTTTTTGCTTATCTATATTCCACTAGATTCGTACACTTGCGAGTTAATTAAAATTTGACATCAAGTTTTTGGCGCCGTTGCCGGGGACTGCGTCTGAAGGTTAATTTAATTTTAGTTAATTTTATTCTTGACTAGTTATAATTTAGGATTTTTTTTTATTTTTTTGTTTTTATTTTCTACTTTTAAAAAAAATAAAAAATAAATAAGAAACATGGACGATGAGATTAAGGAGAGACCTTTTAGTGACTATTTTAGTCCATTGGCTAATTTGAGCACCTCTTGCATACAATACCCACAAGTGACTGCTAGAAATTTTGAGCTTAAACCGAGTGTGCTTAACTGTCTTCCATCCTTCTATGGTTTAGATAGTGAAGAACCCTACAATCATTTCACAGACTTCTATGCTGTATGTGAAACATTTAAATATGAGAATGTGTCTCCTGATAATGTTAAACTTCGCTTATTTCCTTTTCTCCGAAAGATAGATCTAGATCATGGTTTAATACGTTACTTGCTAATAGTATTACTTCTTGGGAACAAATGGTTGTTAAATTTTTGAATAAATACTTTCCTGTTCACAAAACTAATGCTATTCGCAGGGAAATTTCAGAGTTTATGCAGAGAGACGAGGAACCATTCTATGAAACTTGGGAGAGATTCAACGGGCTTCTTATGAAATGTCCACATCATGGGTATGAAAAATGGCATTTATGCCAATATTTTTTGGAGGGTCTACTATCACACATTCAAGAGTGGTTGATGGCCACAAGTGGTGGAGAGCTGATGTCTAAAAATGCTACGGAGATTTGGAGCTTCTTTCAGAAACAGGCTGACAATTCACAACAGCGGAGCCGATCCTCTAGAACTGAAACTAAGAAAAGGGTATCTATGAAATTCGCAGCAGTGAACCTAGCTCAGAAATCAAAGAAGTCAAATGCATGATAGAGGACATCTCTCGCAAATTGACCTCATTGACAGCCAATAGTCCTACAGAACCAGAAGCAGGTGCTGAGCAAGCTAATGCCCTCAACATGATGAGAAAACCTCCTTACAATCCTTACTCCAACACCTATAACCCAGGTTGGAGGGACCACCCCAATTTCTCTTGGTCACAGGGGTTTCAACAGGGATGATCTGACAGTCAAGCCCCCAAAGAAAGTTACTCAACAATTCAATCACAATTTTTCACAGCCAAAACCATGGGAGGAAGCAATTCATAACTTGACAAAAGCTACACAAGCTGCATTAGAGCATCAGAATCACACAATTACTGAGTTTAAGAATGAAGTACGCGCCAGCCAGAACTCTCAGGCACAATCCATCTCCAATCTTGAAAACATGATGGGACAACTTGCTTCATCAGTCCAACAGTTGGCAACAACCATTGAGAAAAGAAAGTTTCCTAGTCAGCCATTTCCTAATCCTAAAGGAGTGCAACATGAAGAGGCTAAATCAATCATGACTTTGCGACGTGGAAAACTGTTTGACAACAAAGTGGACATCTCAAAGCAAACCACTTCTCAACCACTTTCTCCAGGTACTGTTCCAACTGATGATTCAATCCAAGAAGCTCCCAAAGAGGACAATGAGCCATCTTACATTCCAAAAGCCCCATATCCTCAGAGGCTCATAAAGGTAAAGCAATGTAATTCTATCAATGATATGATGGAAATCTTCAAGCAGGTAAGTGTAAATATTCCTTTACTTGATTCTATTAAGCAAGTACCGCCTATGCTAAATTTTTGAAAGATCTATGTACAACTAAGAGACAATTACATATGTGCAAAAGGCATTTTAATCGAACAAGTTAGCTCTATAATTCAAAGCAACACTCCTCCTAAATTTAAAGATCCGGGTTGTCCTACTATCTCATGCATCTTAGGAAACCATAAAATTGAGAAAGCTTTGCTAGATTTAGGAGCTAGTGTTAATCTTCTTCCTTATTCTCGTGTATATGCAACTTGGACTAGGCGAGTTAAAACCAACATCTATGATCTTACAACTTGGCGATAGATCTGTGAAAGTACCCCGAGGAATTGTAGAGGATGTTTTGATCAAAGGTTGACAAGTTTTATTTTCTCTGTTGATTTTGTTGTACTTGACACTCAACCAAAGACGAGACTCTACAAAATATATTCCTGTAATTTTTGGTCGTCCTTTTACGCAACATCTAATGCTATCATTAATTGCGGGGAATGGAGTTATGCAACTATCCTTTGGCAACATGACAAGAGAAACTGAATATTTTTAATGTCAACAGGCTACCACGTGATAATGAAGATGTTGGCGATGTGGACATGATAGAAGCATTAGATGATGATTGTCTTGCTTACACTAATTGTGATGATGCGTTAAACATGTGCTTAACTCATTTGGGTTCTTATTTTGATGTTGATAGTGGTGTAGAAGAGGTGAATATTTTGTTTGGATCCGCACCTGTCATGGGTACAACTGAATGGAAACAAACAATTGAGCCACTTCTAACGAGTGCCAAAGTCAATAGATGCAAGCAAATCGGGTCCTCCAAATCACTATTCGAGTGCCGTAAAGGCAACCGGACAATAAGTCAAGCTAATGACTATAAATAAGCGCTTAATGGGAGGCAACCCATTTTCTTACCCTTTTATTTACTTATGTTATATGTAGTAGTTTTAGATAGTTTAAATAATTTATTAGTTTTTATTTTATTGCACTTATTAGGTCTCACCTTGTCACGCCGCAGATGTCCCACTTTGCGAGCCGCTTGGATATTATGTAGGCAATCATCTTTTGATCAAGGGTCCCGGCACTACTTCTGAGTCCACTACATACTAGGCAGATCCTTCTTCTCCACATCTCTCTCTGGGGAGTAACTGATCTTTTCCCTCATTCTCTTTGCTTTATTTTATTCTTACATTGAGGACAATGTGAGGTTTTTGTTTGGGGGTGGGTTATAAAGTATCATGTTACTTTAGTACTTTCGAATTTGCTTATCATTCTTGTCTCTATAACTGAAATACTTTTTAAAAAACAAAAAAAACAAAAAAAAAAAAAACAAATTTCTAGTTACTGTTGAATATCTTGCCGCCAATGATGATATATGTTCAAAATTGAGTACATTTTAGTAGACTATTAGACAACACTTGAACTCGTTCTTTTATCTCATATACTTATCCATGTTAGACCCGATTATGGAAGCACATAGCCACTATTGACTTATCGCTTATTGGAGACATGACTTGAGTGTTTGTGTTGATATTATTGATCGAGTATCATGATAAAAATTCCGCTCCTACATTCTTAGAGCTAGTGACTAAACCGCTTTTGAGAACAGTTTGGGGTGTTAAAGTTACTACTTTTGTTCTAAGACTTTTGATGGTTTGGGTTTTCTGGATCTCATCTTTGGTTGAATGGGGTATAGTCAAGGAATCTAAACCGAGCACTACTCGCAATGGTGATAAATTTAAATGAAATATCCGACTCGAGCAATTAAGCTCGTAAGGGTATCTTAAAACACAGTGCCCTATGGTCATCGACTTGGGAGTCATCGGCCCAAAGCTCGCTACATGAGTCCCGGATCTAAAACAAGAAAAAGAAAAGAGAGCGACATTTATAAATTTACATCTTCACTCCTCTATTAGCACATGGGACTCGAGCAATTAAGTCTGCTAGGGTATTTTCAAACTCGGTGTCCTATGGTCATCTCGACTTGGGAGTCATCGACCCAAAGCTCGCTACTAGGGTCACACGTAAAGCTAGTGAAAGAGAAGTATTGCACAGGATGTAAGATCTGTAACATGAGTTGAATAAATAAACAGAGTAGAAGTGCTCGGGAAGGATTGCTAGATTAGAACCTTAGAGGCGAAGATGAGAATTTAGAAATCTCTCACCATCCTAATTCTCGAGAATACAAGTGCTAAGTTTTACCACTTTTGTTGAAAAGAAAGAGCATTGTGATGATCAATAGAAACCAACTTCGCTAGAACACCTCGGGATTTGAGAGAAAGCTTTAGAAGTGTGATAACTTACGAGAGGTGTAAGGAATAAATGACTACAAAGGGTTCGGGATTGCTAAAATGTCAACAACACAATATTGGTCATGGTCTAATACATGTATAAGTTTAATTTTTGGCTATTCACACACTCACACAAGGTCGAGCATCGGATGAGTGAAAATTTTTGTCTTTGTTGTTTAATATCCTTTTAATAGTGTTGCTTTATTTTGAACTTGAGGCATATGGTAAGGAGTTTAACATTGACTAATTTTCCATGATTCTCATTAGCGTAGTTTTAATTTATATTTTAGTTTTGTTTTTGTTCGAGGACGAACAAAGGTTTAGTTTGGGGTGTTTGATAAGTGCGTTTTATGTACTTATTTTGGCCTTTTAATTAATCATTTATGTCATCAAATAGTTGCTTTTCTACTTAATCTAGTTTATTATTGTTTTATTTCGCTTTTGGACTTGTTGGTGAACAATTGGAGAAGTTTGGGCAAAAGAGCAATGATTTAGAAGATATCTCATAAGTTCGAGGACTCAATTGCACTCGACCCAAAGTTGAGGGACCAAATTAGAGATTATACAAAGTTGAAGGACCAAATGAGATGTTATGAAAAGTTGGAGGACCGAAATGACCAAGACCCAAAGTTGAATAATCAAAGTGGTGACCGTTGAAACAACAAGGACCAAAGTGCAAATCTGGAAAACATTAGAATGTCACATACGTTGCTTATTTTAACATGCATAAACAACACCAATCTTGGTATATGATACAAGGATCTTCAACATGTCATGAGAAAGAACAAAGCTCACATAAGGATTTCAGCCCTTAAGGTAAAATCAAGTCCCCATATATTCATTATACACAAGTCCTTGATGTCAAGTCCATATTGGGATAAGCCATTCTCCTCAAATCTCATGAGTGTCAATGTAATCTCATATGAGTCCAAGTCTCCTTGTTTGCTTGGGTAAAATGTCCAATATGTGTTCTTATGTTATATCTTGAGAAACTTGAGTATTACTTTTTACCCATAATTGGAAGGGAACAAATGATCACATTCCACTAGAATAAAAGGCTTCCAATAGACATAAACAAACCATCTTGTATGAAGGACACATAGGCATATTTCATTTACAACTCAAGATGAAATACTAAATCAAGTCCAACATACTAATATACTCCAATCATCCATAGAAAATCCATTTGAATGTAAGGTGAACAAAATTTAACATAAACATTTCATTTCATTTGCAAACATAAATCCATTTGCATGCATGACAAATAAACATCTTTTACTCACCTATGTTCTGGATTTACTAAAACTTATCATTTCATAATAGATCAAGTCAACATATAACCATACTTCACACATGCTAAAAGTATCCTATTGCATGAAGGTCAAGTGGATATATTTCACTCACTCTTGTCCTTGTATTACTCAAAACTTAACATTTCATAATAGATCAAGTCAACATATAACCATACATCACATATGCATAAAGGAATATATTGCACGAAGGTCAAGTAGACATATCACCTTAGTATTACTCAAAACTAAATATTTCATAATAGATCAAGTCAACATATAACCATTCTTCACATATGCATAAAGTATCATATTGGATGAAGGTCTAGTAGACATATTTTACTCACTCTTGTCCTTCTATTACTCAAAACATAACATTTCATAATAGATTAAGTCAACATATAATTCTTCACATATGCATAAAGTATCATATTGCATGAAACTCAAGTAGACATATTTCACTCATTCTTGTCCTTGTATTACTCAAAATGTAACATTTTATAATAGATCAAGTCAACATATAATTATACTTCACATATGCATAAAGTATCATATTACATGAAGGTCAAATAGACATATTTCATTCACTCTTTCTCCGTTGCTTGCCTCCTAGACTAGAAAAGAAGTGATTCCCATATTAAATTTTGTCAAATACCACTTCAAGAACATTATGCTCATCGAGTATTACACCCACGAAAGGGTATAATACCTCCGGGTGCGTAGAGTTTAGATAATGCTTTTTCTCAAACCTCTTTATACCTTTTGTGGATCCTTAAGACATAAAGGTAGATTTTGGGATCTCATCTTCTTGGAGTGTTAAAGTCATGGAAATGGAAGACTTCTATTATTGAGAAACTCCCAAATCCATAACCACCCTTTTGGATTTTTCTAGTATTTCCTACCTTCTTCTTCTGGATTTCCTCCTTTCCTCTTCTTCCATCTCTTAGACTTTCTAGCCCTATAGTTATATATGTATATCTATATGTATATAAATAGAAGAAGATTGGAGAGGAGAGGTGATGGAGATGTGTGAGAATGGAGTGGAGATTTGTGTAATGTGTGTGTGTGGGTGTCCCAATATGGCTTTATATAGATCCACACTCAATGTATAGATACACATATGTACACTCCACTTGTCTTACAATTTTCCTCATTTTGTAGTGCACTTGTCCACCAATGATAGGTTTTCTAATATAAAATAGTTTTCTCCCTACAAATCATCCATAGGTTCATTGTATGTGTGCGTGGATCTTCAATTGTTATTTTATTGCCCAAATTTCAAATTTATGCGTTTTTGCACCTAAATTCGAGACTCGATACAAGTCTACATATATTCTAGTCATATACCAATTCAAGATCTCATCACGACTTCGTAACAAGCTTTGAATAGCAAAATTCGACTATTGTGATCACACGACTAGCTCAAAGTAGGCACTTCACATAACTTAAAATGGGTCTTAAATTTCCAAAATTTTGTTTCACCGCCTCAACTTTCAGCCATTTTTCAATTCAGTCCTAAGACATTTTATAATTTTTAATTGAGTTCAATTTAATCCTTGAAAATTTTATCTCATATCAATTAACGCTTCGACCTAAAATCTTTATTCACGACACCCCTTGGCCAGTTAATTGATATTCTATCTTATAATTTCAGGTAGTGCCCATATAGTATAGCTTTTGTTGTAATAAATAACAATTTTATAATAAATGAAAGCTTGCTCTATTTATTTATTGTTATCGATTTGATTAATATTGAAATGCAACTAAAAGTGTTAATGATCACTTGTTATAATATAAGTTGGATGCTGAGAAGTACATTCGACATAACTTATATTTTTATCATGAATAAAATTATTCACAACTAATGTATGAGGATTGGCACACGCATAAAGGTTGTAGTGTTGACTATTTTATTATTCAGTATGCTATCTGCCTTATCACGAAATGGTTTAGTGGTGACACTAGTACACTTGGAATGTATTGAATGGACCATGTGCTCAATTTAATCCTATATCATGATGTGTGGATAATTAAAATCCACGTGATCACCAAGTACTACATCTAAATCGTTCGCTAGAATTGTGTATATCTTTTGTTAGTTTGATGATTCTTTGATTCACCAATGGGTGAGATCAATTTGATTGATCAAATATCTCTATGAGTTGAGAGCTTGAAAATGAGCTAAGATAACACGAATTGCGTGTCAAGAACTCTGCCGCTCAAAAAGGGTAGAGACTACTTAAGTTCGTTGAACGGTTATAAATCTAAGCTCTAATTTGACATATGTGAATTCATAGGACCATTGAAGAAAATGTAACTTAGTTAGTGAGAATAATTAGGGGCAAAACATCATTTATGTTTGTATCTAATTATTGAGTATTAAACGGGATGAAATATATATAGAGTAGGCCATGAAAGTATTATATCTTCTATAATCTTATATGTTTCGAGAGTGTAGTGCTTTGCCTTTAGTGGAAAAAAATAGGGACTAATAATTAGATCGGGTGGTCTAAGGTTGACTAAACAAGATCTATTTATTGGAGCTTCTAAAAGATAGGTCCAACAGGTCATGTGGAAGATCTATAAGGTTTTGGACTTGATTTTAATTGTGATATAAGTTTAGGGATTAGGTGTAATTAAATCAATCCTAAGCTAATTTGAGTTGGATGCAAATTAGAACACTTTTCCTTGTATGCACTTATGACTCTTGTCCTATTAATATCACATTGTATGTGACGTGAAGATCATCCAAAAATTAAGAAAATAAGAGAGAGAAAATTTTGTTTGGCTTGAATTTTATCTTCTTGGATTCTAAATCATTCAATCCAAAATTAGGTTTTGATTCAATTATAAGTTGCCCACACGCCGGTGTAATCAGTACATTAGAGAATACAATTGAAGACTTGAACGTTAGGAGTGCCAAGTTTGTGAATAAAAAAGGGAAGTTTGTGAATTTGATCTAATCCAATATCATCTATCGATTCGTACAATACTAAACTATTAGTATTTAATTATAATAAAATGTGAACACTTAGCAAAGATCATGATTTATTGAATTAAAAAAAATTATGTGCCGTTAATTCGGCAAGATCCAACAAGTTGTATTAGAGTGGTCTAGATCATTTACGTGTTTGTTTTAGTTTCTCGATCTAAAAATTGCATGTTCTAGTTGAGCGATGTCTATGTTTATTCTTTTATATATAATGATTGAATGATTAGAAATATTTTAAAGCATGATCTAATTATTTTGTGGCTCATTTGTTCATTGTATTTCGTTATTTCGAGTCTCAGAACAAGATCGGGTATTAGGACTCCATCATCTTGATTTAATTTTTGTTACAATTAGATTTAAATTGAGACTAGTTATTTTGTAATGATTGTAGATCAGAATGAACCCAACAAAGAAAGAACGACAAAGTCTATCGGGCAAATGTGCGACATCGGCGCACACATCCAAACTGACGTCGATAGTCGCAGATCTTGCCGGATCAACACGCATTGCACACTCATCCCGGTCTAATTTGTGCTCGGTTTGCGCCCATTCCACTATTCGAGAAAAGTCGTGAAACAAACTTAGATGGAACTAGGTTAAGAATATATTTGGCGTCTCTAGTGTATACCCCTAAAATGAGATTGGTGGAGTTGAAAAATAATCATTGAGCTAACCATATCTAACAATGTCCTTTCTTCTTTGTGAACGCCGTTCTAGTGGTGTACTAGGCGCATTCAAATGAAAACTATACAATTTTTGTTAAGTAGTCCTTGAATTCTCCTGAGAGATATTCACATCGATCTAATCAAAATGTCTTCATATTTTACCCAAATGTTTATTGACATCAGCCTAATATGCTTGAATTTCTCAAAAGCCTATGACTTTTGAGTAATCAAGTAAATGTATCCGAATCTAGATTAATCATCTCAGAGGTTATAAAATACTCATAACCTCCTCTCTAGAGGTGTACTCATGGGTCTACATACATCAAAATGAACTAGTTCTAACACTTCTTTGGTCTATGTCCCTATACTAAAAACACATTTTGGTCATCTTTCCTTCCAAACAAGAATCACACATCAAGAATGGTTTGACCTCAATTGAGTTGAGGAGACCATCTCTTGCCATTCGTTGATGTGTCCAAGTCTAAGATGCCTTAGATAAGTATTTTAGTATAGTATGTATTTTGTTTACTATGATTTGTAGAAGTATTAATAATTTCATTTGTGGAATAGTTTTATATATAAAGACCATTAATCAAATATCGAGCACAAATAGAGCTTTATTCATTAAAATGTAAAGCACATTACACACAAAATCAAAAAATAACATTATCCTACTAATTTTTTTGGGAAATAATCCTATCTCTCGCGAAACTATTACTCATGTGCCGATCGTGATAGTAAACCGCTTTTAATGAGTTTTCTAATCTCTAAAGAACTTGCATTGACATGCAAGCTTGATTCGTGTCGCAAAATCTACAACCTAGGAATATGTAAAATCAACAACCAAACAAGACAAGAATTGAAAAACTCACCAACACCCTACTTCTTTTACCTAGTCTGCTGCGATAGTCTTGCTTTCCATGACCTTTCTAGCCGCAGTTGAAATATTTGTCTTCACTTTCCATCCGCTTTGATTTTTTGTTGCTTTTAGCTTTTGCTAGCTCTTCTTTTCTTTCCATCTTTGCCTTTCAACTTGGAACCGTGATGCTACCAATCGCAACATAAACATTGCCACTCTTAGTTTTAAGACCACTTACCACATTTAGTAACTCATTCATCATCTTCACAACGGCATATTCATCTTGAGCAAGGATAGTCCACATTAACCATGGTTACACTGTATAGAGAGTTCAATACTATCAACCTTGAGTATCCTCGAATCACAGTTGTGCTAATATTCTTTGCCATATTAGTGTCCAATCATAGTCAATATATGATCCTTCACGTTGTTCCGTGCTCAGCAAATATTATAAGGTATGAACGATCAACCAAGCTCATACTTCATGCAAGCACGCCTGAGTCTTTTCTTATTGGTGCTAAGAAGTTTCCATTGTGCTTCTACTTTTGTAATATTACTCTTGACATTATTAAAATGTAAATAATGAGTCAAATTGCTCTATAGCCATCCACTCTATCATAAGTGTTCTCGGCCTTTGCTTTCGCCCTGCTATGTTACTCAACTAATCTTTCAAGTACAACATCAATTTTTCGCACCAACTGAGAATAATCATACTTATTATGTTTCTAATCCATATTATACTTTTTCCCAAATAAATTGGTTTTGTTTGAGAAAATTGAAAATGAATCTAGAGACATTTTGTTGAAAAAAATAACAAAAATATTGTATATTAAAATTGAGCAACATATGATGCATTAATGCACATGTAGGATCCATATAACCACAATAATGCAGTCGACTCGATCCTTGCGATCCAACAGGCCTCTATAGGAAAGGACACTATGTCCATTGATTAAGCTCGACCCTCCTACTGATGTAAACTATACATATAAACAAATGCCTAGATATGGCCAATATCGATTTATTTATTCACCAAGATCATAGCATTATAGCTTCTATAGAAAGTTCAGTGATGATCTGGTTTGATTAAATAACCTTTGTCTAGATCTCTAGTCGCTTGAAAATAACTTGCCTTCGCCATCTAGATCACTATTATTGAGATTTGTTGTGTAATACAAGATGTCATCACAATTATTTTTACTAACCTATCACACCTTAAAAATTATATGATTTTTGGACCTCAGAAACTACCTACACGTCAAGAAACAAATATCACCAAAATTTCAAAATTTATCATCTCATTTGCTAGGGTGAAGTAAGAGGAAACAGTTATTTGCTAGGTAGTAAGAGGAAAATGTTACTTGAAACTGCAGGGACTCAGGTCAAGTTCGGTACAACCCGATAATATGGTCATAAACTCATTCAACCTAACTTGCTTTTTGAGGTGAATCCAAATTTTCCAAAAATTCATCTCACAAACCTTTCAAATCCCACCGATTTCATACCAAACAATTGGAGTAAATCAAGTTAAAGCATTTTAAAACATAGGCAAATTCTGGAAAATAAGTGAAACAGTAGTTGTTGGAGTTAACTTCTTTCCGACCGACAAGTTGTTGTGCTTTTGTTGCAAAGTTAACACTTACCAACATTGCAAAGGCGTAGAATCAAGAATATAAAGATAAGAAATAACACTAGAATGGTAAACTGTTTAGCTAACAATAAGGCGCTATTGTGCATGAATAGTTGCAGGCAAACTTATGGCCAAAAAGATCAACGATAACCAAAAGATTAAGCAATCAGCATATCAAAATGTTAGACCATATTTGTATTCACATTTATCAACAACAAATGAAGCCCTTCTTTTCATTACTCAACACAGTGGGAATTCAAATCAGCTTGAATCCCACTTTGGACACTAGAAATGTAATAATCTATTGATTAGATTTTGGTATCCATGTTCAAAGAACTAGTTTTTGAATAATGGATTCAAGAAGAAAATCCTAGAGGTACAAAGCCTAGAGAAGAAGAAGATGAACAAAAGACTGGGATCCTATAGAAAAAAAAGAAGAGAAAAGTGAAGGAATGTTCTCGAATTTCTCGACCCGCAGGGTTATTAAGATAATCTCTAAAATATATTGGACGAATTAAATATTAATTCCTGTGTCTCTTTGAACGGTTTTAAAATATAAATTTTGTGGAAGATAACAAGAGCAATAAGGAAAAACATTTTTCTTCAAGTTTCTATGGTTTTGCTCTATACCGTGATAGGGTGTCACCACAAATTATTCGGACCATTCAAAAATTCCAAAAATCTAAAATTTTTTAATCTAGATACTAGCTTACTGTTAATACTACAATGTGGTAAAATTTCAAACCCACTATGATGTTTGGTAGGTAAAATGATATCCGAAATTGTTTAAAAAATCGTCGCTGGTGCCTGATGGTCATTTCGCTAAAACGTGCTCATAATAAATTCACAATGAACTTTTTGAGTGATTCAAATTTCACTTATTAGACAATATCATATATGGATTTCCATAATCACCCATTTAATTCAAAAAATCCAGCTGTAGTATAAGTTATAATTTTCAAAGTAGGACAATAAGTCGGAAATTTCGTAAAATGAAACTAGGCATTTCTAACTTGAAACTTTTAACGGCCAAATCTAATCCCGATTATCATCTCATTTTTCCCAAAAACATTGGTTATCAACTGCACCGAATCAAAGACCAAAAATATTGCATTTACATCTGCACTGATTCGACTCATCTCAACGCCAAACTCAAAATAGAAAGGAAAATCGATGCTAAAGTTTCGCTAGCTCACGCCATCGCATCAACCCAGAATCAAATTCAATCTGAAAATTAATGAGCCTAAGGGTGAGTATTTCATAAAAAACACTAGTAGCAATTACATACAAATATGTGAAAAAATTATATCGTGAAATATAAATTCAACATGCCATCATTTTAAACGGCATAGAAACATAAAATTGGTAGTCGGCACCACATAATGCCATATATGTAATTACCTTCAATCATAAACAATGTTGAAGTGGATTACCTTCTAATAACTATCATAAGTTCCTTCATAATTAAAAGTTTGTATGGAATTTATATCACATCATAATTTTCCAAACATGATTTAAAAAATTGCACCAAAATTAGTAGCAAAAACTACCTCAAAAATTACTTTTCGGTTGGAAATTTGATGCACAAAATTGTTTCTAGCTCCCAAAATCAAGACCCGTAGACTATATATGATGTATATATAAGGAACTTTTTTTTATTTTAAAAAGAAAGGTTAAAAACTTTCACCAAGGGTCAAAAACCGAACCTAAAGTGAGGGAGAAAGGCTGGAAATTTGGGACTGTAAAAATGCAGAAATTCAAGCACCTGCTGTCAATAAAATCTGAAGAAGAAGATAGGGATTTTCTAAGTTTCCTTTTGGTGCTAATGTTTGGGTAGAGGAAAGAGGGAATGTTGCTGGAAAAATAAGAAGAAACTAAACACTCAATGGCTGGAACCTTTAAGGGGCTGACTCTTGCTGGAAAAGTGGGAGGTTTTGTTCAAGTAAATGGCCGATTTCTGCCGTTGGAGGAACGAATTAGGGAGGAAGAAACCAGTTGGGTTGAGGGTAAGAATGAGGAGGGGAATTGCGTATATGGTTTGAAAAGTGGAAAGAAAAATACAAGGCAGGTAGTACTCATTGTGTCGGGTCAAAATCTGGAGAGAAAGGACTTGTGTGGCTGCTGTTTATGGACGAGTTTGTTGAGAAAGAGAAACAGCTGGATGTTTTGTGACTGAAATGAAGGAGAGATGGAGGGCTTATAGTGAACGAAATTTTGGATAGTTTGGAGGAGAAACCAAGTAGTTTAATGATGAGAAGTGAGGGAGAAATGAGAAGTTGGGTATGTTTTGTGTTGAAAATCGGGTGATCATGGGGGCAGATTTCATCCTGTTTGGAGGATTTTCTCGGGTAGTTTTTTCTGATGTAAAATGCAGGTAATTAGCTTATCCTAAATGGTGGAATATCTGGGGGAAATGTGCTAAGATGGGGAAAAGAAATTGGGAAGTTGTGGAGGAATCATGGGGCAGTTTTCATTGTCATGGAGGCTGTTTGCTTGGTTGAAACTGGAGAAGAAACACAATACAAAATCTGAATTTGGAACCTTTTGGGGAGGAAAAGTTGTTGAAATGTGAGGTAATTAGGGGAATTATGCTAAACATGGAGCTGCTGGGGAACAATTTTCAGATCACGTGGGGTAGTTTGGTGTGCATGGGGTGGTTTCTTTGCTAATGGAGGGGTTGCTTGGTTGATGAAAAATGGGCAGGCCAAAATGCACCGGTTAAGATAAGCTAATTATAGGTGAACTTTTGGTTTAAAAATAAGTTGCCACAGCATTTGCCAAGAAAATCGATACACAAAGGGCTTCCTCTCCAGATTTAACTCAGACAAAGTAAACTAAAAAATATTTTATGCAAGTTTAAAATTATTTTTCATACAACATGAAAAATTAAAACTTATCAATTCAAAATAGAACAAAGCTAGTTTTAAAATTACTATATCATATTAAGCCAAATTTCAAATTTAAAACAAATGCGTAATTTTTTAATAATGACAAAATATTTAAATGTAAAGTGAGGTTCTTTAGCAACACTAAAATAAATTTTTTATTTACCAAATTAAAAGTCAAAAATTTGCTGTTGTTACAACCCTCCCTACTTAAAATAATTTCGTACTCTAAATCTAACTTACATGGTTTACAAGGTCCGGGCACTTATCTAAAAATATCTTCTTCTCTCTTCCCAAGTGACCCCATCTCCTCGTATGTTCACCCTCTAATCGAACTTTAACTAATGGGATCTCCGATTTCAAAACATGGACCTTCTTTGTAGGATAACCGCAGACGCTTTCTCGTGAAGTCATATCATTCCTCAAATCCAAAGACTCATATTTCACCACATGTGTAGGATCATGCACGTATTTCCAACATCGAAAACGTGGAAACCGCTGCATCACCGAGAGCCAAGGCGTAATGCCAAACGATATGCTACATTTCATTCTTTTCAAGGATTTAAATGTCATTATGAAACGCTGGTCTTAGTTTCCTACGCCATTCACAAAACGAAGTATCTCCTTTCTCATAGGAGCCACCTTTAGAAACCTTTTTTCACGACCCCAAATTCTAAATACTTTCTTCTTTTGATCAACATAACTCTTCTCACGATCTACTGTTGCCTCGAATTCTAGATCCGATCTTGTTCTATAACTTCTACCATTTTCTCAAGAAATTTGGATCCAAAATTCTTCTTTCACAACCTCATAAAACAAATTGGCTAACGATCATCAACGATCACAAAATGCCTCATATGGTGCCGCGTCAAGATTAGCTTGAAACTATTATTAATGCAAACTCTACCAACGGTAGTTGACTTTCGCTTTTACCACCTAGATCCGTGAACATGTCCTCAACATATTTTCAAGAATTTGAATGGTTTATTTTGATTTTCACCTGGGCTTCAGAGGATTATGATACACCGTGATTAAAATCCAATTAAGTTCTCATGACCTGAAAGGCTTTTCCGCACGAACAATAGAAGCCGACAACGCCCACATACAACCGCTGGTATCTATTCCAACTAAAATTCATCCTAAAATGCAAAAAACATTTGAGGCATTTCATCAAACGCACACTACAACCCCGATGGCATCACCCTTGTAGTCAACAAAGAAAACCATAACTAAAATTCATTGCCATTTTCATCCATTTCACCGTGGTACATCCATTGATTTAACGGCTCCTAACGTTCAATGTTCTACCTCCATGACATACCAAACATTTGAAACACAAATCAAGCTAAAATCCCTTTCATGTTTCTCCCCAAAAGTGTTACGTAAATTTATACATTTTGTTTCTTCCGAATGTGCATCGTGAAGCCATCGGAATGGAGCTCAGAGCAAAATCTCTTATTCTCAACCTCGTCATCCTTGGGCACGCACAACCAACCTTCAAACATTAAAGTTTTGTCCTAGACTATTTCAAAATCCTTCCTATTTTTAGTTTCCATGTCGCCCTTGATTTTTTTTTCTCTCTCTCTCAAAAGTGATAATCTTTCAGAAGTATCACAACTTCTATTTTGATCATCAATTTTAATGTTAGACTTGTTATCATTGTTGATGCTCAGACTGATAGCGCCCAACACTTCAATTCTTAAATTTCAAAATCTTGATCAATTTT
Organism: Forsythia suspensa; assembly: GCA_023638005.1. Taxonomy (NCBI): domain Eukaryota; kingdom Viridiplantae; phylum Streptophyta; class Magnoliopsida; order Lamiales; family Oleaceae; genus Forsythia; species Forsythia suspensa. The sequence goes on from CM042671.1 coordinate 31,716,757, forward strand.
CTCTTGTTTTGTTCAAACGCTTAACAATTGACCCATGATCTTCTTGCTTAGAGCACCCGTGCGACTACATTAGCCTCATCAGATGGTAACATGATAGTGTGTAGTTATAGTCTCGGATCAACCCCAACCACCATCATTGTTCCTATGTGTAATTCCTTCCTGGGAAGAAGAATTACTGAGACTCTTGTGGTCGTCATGAAAATCTAAATCCTTGCTTTACTAGCAGATTATTCAGTATCGTCTCTTCCGATGAGGTGCCGCAAGATGCATTAAAGATATCTTCGATAGGATGCCTTAACTCCTCAAAACGTGTATAATACCTAAACTCTTCTTCATCTCTTTAGTTGCCAAAACAATACCTCTTTTCTCCAAAACAAACACGCAAGATTATTTCTAGCCAAACCATACCCAAATTGTATCAAAATATTTAATTATACCACAATCAAGTCTACTTCTAAGATCAAACCATCAAAAAATTTATGTACTACCTGATATATTTTATATATATCTATAGGTCCTACTAATGGTATACCAACTTCAAGCACACTATTATAATCCACAACACACAAAATAATTATACTGGTAAAAATAAAATGAAGGAAAACTCACAAAGACGGAAAAGTTAATATCTTTATCATTCACTTGATCCTTCAAGAGAAATACAACAAAGAAATAGAATTTGGCCTTCTAACGAACTCGGGAAAGGAAAAAATCCTACTCCCAACTAGATTACTATCTAAAACTATCCAAAACAAAATCTCATTAGAGTGTGTCCTCATCTCTCACTCTTCAACGTTGAGATAGGAGAGGTACATCTTCGGGATATTTTCATCTCTTATGGCACTTTTCAACTCCGGAAAGCCTCGAAACTCTAAGTGTGTCATCCCGAGCCCCTTCTACATGCCGGGCCAACCTATGCGTAATGCCCTCATACTAATTTCAGGCGGTAGGAAGGGCGCAACCAACACCCATATTAGATCATAAACCATCTCCGCACGTGACTGCTAACACGCCTCGAAAATGCGCCGATAAGGCGGGGCGAGCCCAACAACCAATGACAACAAAATCGAATCACCTTTGCCCATCCTCACACTCACCATTCTCCTCGAAACATATTCATGTACCATCTAACCATCGGCAGACGCTATCCGTGTTGATAATTCCTCGATGGGGGTGCTAGTAAGATTGACAAAGGAACTCTTAACAATCTCTCTTTGTAACTTCTCTACCACCAAAGCTAAGATGAGGCAATGAAGTGCTTTATCTTTTGACCCTCTTTTATCTCTCAAATTATCAAAAAAGATTATTCTATTCTCAAAACTTACAATGATAGCGCAATTACCCGCCCAACCAATCCATACCCCAAGAGAATATCAAAATCCTCATATTTATAACATGTAGATCTACCATCGGCATCAACCCATCAAAATTCTTATCCGGCACTACACCAGCTAATTTATCCTATCTATGGCATACTAACCTTTATTATATAATTATCATTTTTCCCGACATGTAACATTAATAGCCAGGCATGCATCCGAGGTGCCTAATGTTTGATCCCTTAACTTCCACTTTCAAAAATTGTAAGCACACAATTAACGGCAACATCTTTGTTGTCACAAACTCGTAGTTCATCGCCTATTATGTGTTGTCTCAAACGTACATCGACATGATGCACACAAACCCAATTACTAGGGATCCATAACAAACTATTAATTGTAACTATTTTTGCCACCGCTGGGCACGTTTCTAGATACCATTTAGTGTGAACCATGTCTGTGGGAATACTCACTATGAAGAAATCGCTTAGGTGGGTTTTCATTCAACGCTTTTTAAACAAAATCTAAGGTTTAAAAAAAAAATTTCGTAAAAATTTGTATAAAATGCTCAAAAATACTTAGTGCGCAAGAATAAATATCCATCTCATTTTTGCTTTCAGCAAAAGTCATAACATAACATTTCATCATAACTGAAGTGGATATAAAAAATTCATATAAGAATTCCTCGAACTTTTCATTACATCGAAAGAAGTAAGCGTGGTGATGGAGAAGGAGCTACACTGAATACTTGGCAGATCCTAATCAATTAAATTTAAAACTTGAAAAAATAAAGAAAAGATCAAGTATATTAATCTATAAAAATTTATGAAATTCTACAAAATTAAAAACCTCGGCTCCGATACTAAAGAATTTTCTTAACCTGGGGGTTACTAAGATAATCTCTAAAATATATGACCTAATTCAGTCATTATCGCCAAAGTGTCTTGGAATAGTTTTAAAAAATATAATTTTTGAAGATAACAAAAGCGCGTTGGAAAAGGATTTTTTTCATAAGTTTTCTGCTGTTTTACCTGTACCCTGTGATAAAAGTCAGCACAAATTATTTGACCATTCAACAATGAATTCCAAATATCTCCAAAATTCTTAGAATCAGACATATGTAGGACCATAAACCACAAGATGGTAAAATTTCAAAACCCGATTATGTTGTCGGTAGGTAAAATGACAGTCAAGTTGTTTATGAAAAGCCATAAATGTTGATAATAAATTCATACAATGAACCTTTGAATGATTCAAATTGTTGTTATTAGACAACATATATGGATTTATAGCCACCGTATGACCCAAAAAAAACTAAACGTGAAAGCATAGGTTATAATTTTTCAAAGTAGGGACAATAAGTCGGAAATGTAAAAATGAAACTAGTACTTCCTAATTAGAAACCTTTAAAGGCCAACGAACCAACATCTCACTTTTAAAAATATTACTTTATATCATAATTGATTTGATCACTTCAACTAAAACGCAAACTAGAAAAGGAATTCCATGCCAACGGTATCGTGACTTAACAAGTAATCAACGTTCAATTCAAAAATTTGTTTGCTTTGGAGGAGTATTTCATAAGAAACACTCAATAGCAATACATAGAACATGTGTAAAAATTATATCAGAATATAAATATTTATATACCATCATTTTTAAACGCATGTAGTACATATAAACAGCCGCAGTCGTGCAGCAACGCCGCCACACGTGACTTTCTTCCATCACAAACATGTTAAAGCCATTAACTTCAATCATCACTATAATAAGTTCCTTTCTTTAATTATGTCAGGCTGCTTTCGCTTTGCATCACATCACTATTTTCTTCCAAACGTCATTTAAAAAAAAATTGCAGAAAATTAGTAAGTAAAACTACTCAAAAATTGATTTTGCTAGAAATGGATGTATAAAATCGTTTCTACAACTTCAAAAAACTGGCACTCAGAGATCATATGTAGATGTATATATAATGAACAACTTTTGTAATTTTAAGAGAAAGGTTAAACAATTTTCACCGCTGGCCGTATAAATCGAACCGAAAAGCACTACAACAAATAGTGTCCAATAATACAAATAAATAATAGTGGTTCAGGCGGCGTATAAATTAATTACGATGATATCAAGTCGCTCTACTGGGATTCTATAATAGGACGACGCCAAAGAAAAATGTCTCTGCTGACATTCAAAATTATAGCGGCGAGCATGCGTCGTCGCGAACGAATTGCCGTAATCGTCGATAATACAGGCAGAATTTATGGAATGACGCCACCGTCACCGCCGCCACTTACTTTCAAAACGGCAGAACAAATGGTACCATTTTGATAACGGACACAGTTACCTTGTCGCCACAATAGATTTTCCGATGATGTTGTCTCATTGGTCATGAATCATACTTTCTCGTGAAAATGTAATTAGATATATACGCTTACATGGTGTCATTACTCATAAACCAAATCAATTTGAAGTGAGAAAATTGCGCACCAATTGTTCTGTAGAAGCATGACATACGCCGCCGCAGTCATGTATTGTCATTTCGGCGTGGCTGGCCTGTGAGTCACACCTTCTCGCAAAATAGAAGGAAGGGACCTGAGGCTTACGCAGGACTTTTTTAAGATGAGTGCATGGGACAAATGTCGCCGCCATAGAGTCTTTTTCCATATCCAGATTTTCTAGACGATTGTAGATTGAACACGCTGAAAATAGAAAGTAATCTTCTCCATCAAGATAAGTAATAGTAACCCATTGTTTTCCCGGTTAACCACATACCTTGCTACATTTTGTTCCTATCCTCATTTGTCCTTTCATCGATTTGTAAAGGTTTAAGGATATTACAAATTATACTTTTCTTAAATTGTGAACATGACAAATCATTACGTCTTACATATAACATAGGATGATTTCATTCAACACAAGTGATTAATATAATCTTAAAGATCAACACAAGTTCATATAACATAGCATCCCAATATCTATACCATACGTACCATCTATTCTCGAATAAAAGACGGGGTTGTTACTTTTAAATTACATCACCAAAAGAAACTTAAACATAACATGTTATAGCGAGTTAAAGTACATATTCTTTAGGATCTTAGAGTTGGTTCCCAAGTAGTCCAATGTCAACGCATCATAATTGGTCCAAAGGAATAATGGTGCTTTCATGCTTGTATAGACCAGTCATCTAGGGAGTATAACCAAAGATCCACCTCCGTGATCCATATATACTCTTCTCCATCCTTCAATAGCATCCACTTTTGGCCAACAACATCAGAATATTCTTGATCCATCTACACTTTGACATAAAACGTCAATGAATAATGATATTCAATGAGCAAAATATGGTGCTAGTGTGAAGTGACACGTAAGAATGGTGCTACAAGAACATGGCCAAATTGAAGATATTTAGCTACAAGCACATGACCTAATGGTGGATTAATCTAGTACCCTTGTGATACAAGGACAACTTATGGTCCTATAATTCTCTTAGCTCTTTTTAGCCTTGATTGACCATCAACATCTTTTGGACAACTTACAGTCCCTTGAGTATGTGTGCTAACCCTTTTGGCCCTTGTGGCCTTGGCCAATTATTAAAATTCTCATCTCCAATTTACATATCACGGGTCCCCATAAAACCCCGTTGTACAAACGGCTTAAGGAAAAACATTAGAATGTCACATACGTTAAACTTATTTTAACATGCATAAACAACACCAATCTTGGTATATGATACAAGGATCTTCAACATGTCATAGACAAAGAACAAAGCTCACATAAGGATTTCAGCCCTTAAGGTAAAATCAAGTCCCCATATATTCATTATACACAAGTCCTTGATGTCAAGTCCATATTGGGATAAGCCATTCTCCTCAAATCGTCATGAGTGTCAATGTAATCTCATATGAGTCCAAGTCTCCTTGTTTGCTTGGGTAAAATGTCCAATATGTGTTCTTATGTTATATCTTGAGAAACTTGAGTACAATTATACTTTTTACCCATAATTGGAAGGGGAACAAATGATCACATTCCACTAGAATAAAAGGCTTCCAATAGACATAAACAAACCATCTTGTATGAAGGACACATAGGCATATTTCATTTACAACTCAAGATGAAATACTAAATCAAGTCCAACATACTAATATACTCCAATCATCCATAGAAAATCCATTTGAATGTAAGGTGAACAAAAATTTAACATAAACATTTCATTTCATTTGCAAACATAAATCCATTTGCATGCATGACAAATAAACATCTTTTACTCACCTATGTTCTTGGATTTACTAAAAACTTATCATTTCATAATAGATCAAGTCAACATATAACCATACTTCACACATGCTAAAAGTATCCTATTGCATGAAGGTCAAGTGGATATATTTCACTCACTCTTGTCCTTGTATTACTCAAAACTTAACATTTCATAATAGATCAAGTCAACATATAACCATACATCACATATGCATAAAGGAATATATTGCACGAAGGTCAAGTAGACATATATCACTCCTTAGTATTACTCAAAACTAAATATTTCATAATAGATCAAGTCAACATATAACCATTCTTCACATATGCATAAAGTATCATATTGGATGAAGGTCGAGTAGACATATTTTACTCACTCTTGTCCTTCTATTACTCAAAACATAACATTTCATAATAGATTAAGTCAACATATAATCTTACTTCACATATGCATAAAGTATCATATTGCATGAAACTCAAGTAGACATATTTCACTCATTCTTGTCCTTGTATTACTCAAAATGTAACATTTTATAATAGATCAAGTCAACATATAACCATACTTCACATATGCATAAAGTATCATATTACATGAAGGTCAAGTAGACATATTTCACTCACTCTTTCTCCGTTGCTTGCCTCCTAGACTAGAAAAGAAGTGATTCCCATATTAAATTTTGTCAAATACCACTTCAGTAACATTATGCCTACTGGAGTATTACACCCACAGCAAAGGGTATAATACCCTCTGGGTGCAGAGAGTTTAGATAACAGCTTTTTTCTCAAACCTCTTTATACCTTTTGTGGATCTGTTAATGACATAAAGGTAGATTTTGGGATCTCATCTTCTTGGAGTGTTAAAGTCATGGAAATGGAAGACTTCTATTATTGAGAAACTCCCAAATCCATAACCACCCTTTTTGGATTTTTCTAGTATTTCCCTACCTTCTTCTTCTTGGATTTCCCTCCTTTCCTCTTCTTCCATCTCTTAGACTTTCTAGCCCTATAGTTATATATGTATATCTATATGTATATAAATAGAAGAAGATTGGAGAGGGAGAGGTGATGGAGATGTGTGAGAATGGAGTGGAGATTTGTGTAAATGTGTGTGTGTGTGGGTGTCCCAATATGGCTTTATATAGATCCACACTCAATGTATAGATACACATATGTACACTCCACTTGTCTTACAATTTTCCTCATTTTGTAGTGCACTTGTCCACCAATGATAGGTTTTCTAATATAAAATAGTTTTCTTCCCTACAAATCATCCATAGGTTCATTGTATGTGTGCCGTGTGGATCTTCAATTGTTATTTTATTGCCCAAATTTCAAATTTAAGGTGCGTTCTTTGCACCTAAATTCGAGACTCGATACAAGTCTACATATATTCTAGTCATATACCAATTCGAAGATCTCATCACGTACTTCGTAACAAGCTTTGAATAGCAAAATTCTGACTATTGTTGTGATCACACGACTAGCTCAAAGTAGGCAGCTTCACATAACTTAAAATGGGTCTTAAATTTCCAAAATTTTTGTTTCAGTCCCTGGCCTCAACTTTCAGCCATTTTTCAATTCAGTCCTAAGACATTTTATAATTTTTAATTGAGTTCAATTTAATCCTTGAAAATTTTATCTCATATCAATTAACGTCTTCGACCTAAAATCTTTTATTCACGCATTAATTCCCCTTGGCCAGTTAATTGATATTCTATCTTATAATTTCAGTGGTAGTGTGCCCATATAGTATAGCTTTTGTTGTAATAAATAACAATTTTATAATAAATGAAAGCTTGCTCTATTTATTTATTGTTATCGTATTTGATTAATATTGAAATGCAACTAAAAGTGTTAATGATCACTTGTTATAATATAAGTTGGATGCTTGCGTTGAGAAGTACATTCTGACATAACTTATATTTTTTATCATGAATAAAATTATTCACAACTAATGTATGAGGATTGGCACATCGCATCGAAAGGTTGTAGTGTTGACTATTTTATTATTCAGGTATGCGATTCGCCTTTATCGCCGAAATGGTTTAGTGGTGACACTAGTACACTTGGAATGTATTGAATGGACCATGTGTCGAATTTAATCCTATATCATGATTGTGTGGATAATTAAAATCCACGTGATCACCAAGTACTACATCTAAATCGTTCGCTAGAATTGTGTATATCTTTTGTTAGTTTGATGATTCTTTGATTCACCAATGGGTGAGATCAATTTGATTGATCAAATATCTCTATGAGTTGAGAGCTTGAAAATGAGCGAAGTAGATAACACGAATTCGTGTCAAGAACTCAAGCCGCATCGAAAAGGGTCAGAGACTACTTAAGTGTTTTCGTTGAACGGTTATAAATCTAAGCTCTAATTTGACATATATGTGAATTCATAGGACCATTGAAGAAAATGTAACTTAAGTTAGTGAGAATAATTAGTGGGGCAAAACATCATTTATGTTTGTATCTAATTATTGAGTATTAAACGGGGATGAAATATATATAGAGTAGGCCAGATGAAAGTATTATATCTTCTATAATCTTATATGTTTCGAGAGTGTAGTGCTTTGCCTTTAGTGGAAAAAATAAGGGACTAATAATTAGATCGGGTGGTCTAAGGTTGACTAAACAAGATCTATTTATTGGAGCTTCTAAAAGATAGGTCCGAACAGGTCATGTGGAAGATCTATAAGGTTTTGGACTTGATTTTAATTGTGATATAAGTTTAGGGATTACAGGTGTAATTAAATCAATCCTAAGCTAATTTGAGTTGGATGCAAATTAGAACACTTTTCCTTGTATGCACTTATGACTCTTGTCCTATTAATATCACATTGTATGTGACGTGAAGATCATCCAAAAAATTAAGAAAATAAGAGAGAGAAAATTCTTGTTTGGCTTGAATTTTATCTTCTTGGATTCTAAATCTGTCCAATCCAAAAATTAGGTTTTGATTCAATTATAAGTTGCCCACACGTCGGTGTAATCTGTACATTAGAGAATACAATTGAAGACTTGAACGTTAGGAGTGCCAAGTTTGTGAATAAAAAAAGGGAAGTTTGTGAATTTGATCTAATCCAATATCATCTATCGATTCAGATACAATACTAAACTATTAGTATTTAATTATAATAAAAATGTGAACACTTAGCAAAGATCATGATTTATTGAATTAAAAAAAAATTATGTGCCGGTTAATTCTCGTGCCAGTATCCAACAAGTTGTATTAGAGTGGTCTAGATCATTTACGTGTTTGTTTTAGTTTCTCGATCTAAAAATTGCATGTTCTAGTTGAGCGATGTCTATGTTTATTCTTTTTATATATAATGATTGAATGATTAGAAATATTTTAAACTGCGATCTAATTATTTTGTGGCTCATTTGTTCATTGTATTTCGTTATTTCGAGTCTGTAACAAGATCGGTGTATTAGGACTCCATCATCTTGATTTAATTTTTTGTTACAATTAGATTTAAATTGAGACTAGTTATTTTGTAATGATTGTAGATCATGCAATGAACCCAACAAAGAAAGAACGACAAAAAAGTCTCATCGGGCAAATGTGCGACATCATGCGCACATCCAAACTTCGCACGTCGATAGTTCGCAGATCTTGCTGGATCAACACGCAATTGCACACTCATCCCGGTCTAATTTGTGCCTGGTTTGCGCCCATTCCACTATTCGAGAAAAGTCGTGAAACAAACTTAGATGGAACTAGGTTAAGAATATATTTGGCGCCTCTCTAGTGTATACCCCTAAAATGAGATTGGTGGAGTTGAAAAATAATCATTGAGCTAACCATATCTAACAATGTCCTTTCTTCTTTGTGAACGCCGTTCTAGTGGGGGTGTACTAGGCGCATTCAAATGAAAAACTATACAATTTTTTGTTAAGTAGTCCTTGAATTCTCCTGAGAGATATTCGCCACATCGATCTAATCAAAATGTCTTCATATTTTTACCCAAATGTTTATTGACATCAGCCTAATATGCTTTGAATTTCTCAAAAGCCTATGACTTTTGAGTAATCAAGTAAATGTATCCGAATCTAGATTAATCATCTGTAGAGGTTATAAAATACTCATAACCTCCTCTCGTAGGTGTACTCATGGGTCTACATACATCAAAATGAACTAGTTCTAACACTTCTTTGGCTCTATGTCCCTATACTAAAAAACACATTTTGGTCATCTTTCCTTCCAAACAAGAATCACACATCAGCAATGGTTTGACCTCAATTGAGTTGAGGAGACCATCTCTTGCCATTCGTTGATGTGTCCAAGTCTAAGATGCCTTAGATAAGTATTTTTAGTATAGTATGTATTTTGTTTACTATGATTTGTAGAAGTATTAATAATTTCATTTGTGGAATAGTTTTATATATAAAGACCATTAATCAAATATCGAGCACAAATAGGAGCTTTATTCATTAAAATGTAAAGCACATTACGCACAAAATCAAAAAAATAACATTATCCTACTAATTTTTTTTGGGAAATAATCCTACTGCTCTCGTCGAAACTATTACTCATGTGCCGATCGTGATAGTAAACTGGCTTTTAATGAGTTTTCTAATCTCCTAAAGAACTTGCATTGACATGCAAGCTTGATTCGTGGCTGCAAAATCTACAACCTAGGAATATGTAAAATCAACAACCAAACAAGACTCAGTAACGAAAAACTCACCAACACCCTACTTCTTTTTACCTAGTCTGCATTGCGATAGTCTTGCTTTCCATGACCTTTCTAGCCGCAGTTGAAATATTTGTCTTCGATTTTCCATCTCGCTTTGATTTTTTGTTGCTTTTAGCTTTTGCTAGCTCTCTTCCTTTCTTTCCATCTTTGCCTTTCAACTTGGAACCGATGAGCTACCAATCGCAACATAAACATTGCCACTCTTAGTTTTAAGACCACTTACCACATTTAGTAACTCATTCATCATCTTCGTCAATGGCATATTCATCTTGAGCAAGTGATAGTCCACATTAAACTATGGAAACATATCAGATAGAGAGTTCAATACCATATCAACCTGAGTATCTGAATCAATAGTTGTACCAATATTCTTTGCCATATTGAAGTGTCCAATCATAGTCAACATATGATCCTTCACAGTGTTCCAGGTTTCATGCAAATATTATGTAAGGTATGAATGACTTCGAACCAAGCTCTCATACTTTGATGTGCAAGCACGTCCTTGAGTCTTTTCATTATGTCATAAGAAGTTTCCAGATTGTCGTGCTTCTACTTTAACACATTTGACATTGATGTCAAAATGTAACAATGAGCCAACTTGTCTATAGCCATCCACTTATCATAAGTGTTCCTCTTGGCCTTGCTTTCAGTCTCATTATGTTACTCAATCCAATCTTCTTCAAGTACAACATCAATTTTCGCAACGGTGAGAATAATCATTTGGTTATGTTTCTAATCCACATAATTTTTCCCAATAAATTGGTTTTGTTTTAGGAAAATTGAAAATGGACTGAGAGACATTTTGCTTTGAAAAATAACAAAAATATTGCATATTAAAATTGAGCAACATATGATGCATGAATGCACATGTAGATCCATATAACTACAATAATGCAATGACTCCTTGATCCTTGTGATCCAACAGGCCCTCTATAGGAAAGGACACTATGTCCATTGATTAAGCTGGACCCTCCCACCGGACAAATCATACATGACAACAAATGCCTAGATAAGGCCAATATCGATTTATTTGGTCACCAAGATCATACATGATAGCCTCTATAGAAAGTTCGTAGATGATCTTGGTTTGATTGTACAACCTTTGTCTAGATCTCTAGCTGCTTGAAAATAATCTCGTCATCTATAGGATGATCACTATTATTGAGATTTACAGGTAATACAAGATGTCATCATAAATTATTTTACCAACCTATCACACTCAAAAAATTATGATTTTTGACCAGAAACTACCTACACGTTATGAAACAACATACCAAAATTTCAAAATTTTATCATCTCATTTGCTAGGTGAAGTAAGAGGAAAATGTTACTTGCTAGGTGAAGTAAGAGGAAAATGTTACTTGAAAACTGTGACTCAGGTCAAACTGGCACAACCCGATAATATGGTCATAACTAATTAACCCAACTTGCTTTTGAGGTGAATCCAAATTTTCCAAAATTCATCTCACAAACTTTCAAATCCCACCGATTTCAGTCAAACAATTGGAGTAACCAAGTTAAAGCATTTTAAAACATAGGCAAAATCTGAAAAATACAAAAACAGTAGTTGTTGGAGTTAACTTTTCCTGACCGACAAGTTGTTGTGTTTTTGTTACAGTTAACACTTACCAAATATTGCAAAGGCGTAGAAATCAAGAATATAAAGATAAGAAACAACACTAGAATGGTAACCATTTTAGCCAACAATAAGGCTACTACTGGGTAGCTCAGTGAGGCAACCTATGCACAAAAGATCAACGATAACCAAAAAGATTACAATCAAAGTACATCAAAATGTTAGACCATATCAGGTCTAATACTTATCAACAACAAATGAAGCCCTTCTTTTCTACACCAACACAGGGAATTCAAATCAGCTTGAATCCCACTTTGACACTAGAAATGTAATAATCTATTGATTAGATTTTGTATCCATGTTCAAAGAACTAGTTTTTGAATAATGGATTCAAGAAGAAAAATCCTAGAGGTAAAAGAACAGAGAAGAAGAAGATGAAACAAAAGGACGGATCCCTCTATAGAAAAAAAGAAGAGAAAAGTGAAGTGTAATGCCCTGAATTTTCTCGACCCAGAGGGTTATTAAGATAATCTCTAAAATATATTGGACGAATTCAAATAATAATTCCTGTGCCCTTGAATGGTTTTAAAAATATAAATTTTGTGGAAGATAACAAGAGCACAAGGGAAAAATGATTTTTCTTCAAGTTTCTATAGTTTTGCCTATACCGTGATAGGTGTCGCCACAAATTATTTGACCATTCAAAAAAATTCCAAAAATTCCAAAATTTTAACTGTAGATACTAGCGACTACATACTACAATGTGGTAAAATTTCAAACCTTAACTATGATGTTTGGTAGGTAAAAATGATAGCCGAAATTGTTTAAAAAAACTGTCATGGGTGCCTTAAGGCATACAGCAGCCCGCTAAAACGCTTCATAATAAATTCATACAATGAACTTTTGAGTGATTCAAATTTCACTTATTAGACAACATATATGGATTTCCATAGCCACTGATTTAATTCAAAAAATCCAGCTGTAGCATAAGTTATAATTTTTCAAAGTAGGGACAATAAGCTGGAAATTTCGAGAAAAATGAAACTAGGCATTTCTAACTTGAAACTTTTAACGCCAACGAACCGACATCTCATTTTTCCCAAAAATATTACATAATCAAAAATTGAATCAAAGACTTAAAAATATTGTATTTACATCATAATTGATTCGATCATCTCAACGTCAAAACTCAAAATAGAAAGGAAAATCCATGCCAGGCTCGCTAGCCTACGCCATCGCATCAACGGTAATCAATTCAATCTGAAAATTTGTTTGTTTTGGGGGTGAGTATTTCATAAAAAACACTCAGTAGCAATACATACAACATGTGGAAAAATTATACGTAAACATAAATTCAACATGCCATCATTTTAAACGTGCATAGAAACATAAAAATTGGTAGCCGGCACCACATAATGTCATACGTAATTACCTTCAATCATAAACATGTTAAAGTGATTACCTTCAATAACTATCATAAGTTCCTTCATAATTAAGTTTGCATGGAATTTATATCACATCATAATTTTCCAAACATGATTTAAAAATTGCACTAAAATTAGTAAGTAAAACTACCTCAAAAATTGGTTTTCGGTTGGAAATTTGATGTACAAAATTCGTTTCTGCAGCTCCCAAAATCAAGACCTGTAGACTATATATAGATGTATATATAAGGAACTTTTTTTTATTTTAAAAAGAAAGGTTAAAAACTTTCACTGCTGGCCGAAAACTGAACCGAAAGTGAGGGAGAAAGGCTGGAAATTTGGGACTAAAAAATGCAGAAATTCAAGCACCTGCTGGCCGAAAATTTAAGGAAGAAGATAGGGGATTTTTCTAAGTTTTTTGGTGCTAATGTTTGGGAGAGGAAAGAGGGAATGTTGCTGGAAAAATAAGAAGAAACTAAACACTCAATGGCTGGAACCTTAAGGGGCGAATTTTGAAGGGAAAAGTGGGAGGTTTTTTGCTCAAGTAAATGGCTGATTTCTGGGCTGCTGGAGGAACGAATTTGGGAGGAAGAAACCAGTTGGGTTGAGGGTAAGAATGAGGAGGGAATTGGTGTATATATTTCTGAAAAGTGGAAAGAAAATACAAGGTAAGAGTACTCATTGTGCCGGCCGAAAATCTGGAGAGAAAAGGGACTTCAGTGGCTGCTGTTTATGGATGAGTTTGCTGAGGAAAAAGAGAAACAGCTGGGATGTTTTTGTGACTGAAATGAAGGAGAGATGGAGGGCTTAAGGTGAACGAAATTTTGGGATAGTTTGGAGGAGAAACCAAGTAGTTTAATGGATGAGAAGTGAGGAGAAATGGAGAAGTTGTGGGGCTGTTTTGTGCTGAAAATCGGGTGATCATGGGGCAGATTTTCATCCTGTTTGGAGGATTTTCTTGGGTAGTTTTTCTGATGTAAAAATGCAGGTAATTAGCTTATCCAAATGGTGGAATATCTGGGGAAATGTGCTGAAGATGGGGAAAGAAATTGGGAAGTTGTGGAGGATCATGGGGCAGTTTTCTTCATTGTCATGGAGGCTGTTTGGTTGGCTGAAACTGGAGAAGAAACACACACAAAAATCTGAATTCTGGAACCTTTTGGGGAGGAAAAGTGGTTGAAATGTGAGGGTAATTTGTGGGGAATTATGCTAAACATGGAGCTGCTGGGGAACAATTTTCAGATCACGGGGGTAGTTTTGGTGTGCATGGGGTGGTTTCTTTGCTAATGGAGGGGTTGTTTGGTTGATGAAAAATGGCAGAAGGGGCCAAAATGCACCGGTTATTGGGCTAATTATAGGTGAACTTTTTGGCGAAAAATAAGTTGGCATTTGGCTAAGAAAATCGTACACAAAGGGGTCGAGATTTAACTAGACAAAGTAAACTAAAAAAAATATTTTATGCAAGCCGAAAAATTATTTTTCATACAACATGAAAATTAAAAACTTATCAATTCAAAATAGAACAAAGTTAGTTTTAAAATTAGTATACCATATTCGTCAAATTTCAAATTTAAAACAAATGCGTGCAATTTTTAATGTGACAAAATATTTAAAATGTAGTGTGAGGTTCGTAGTAACACTAAAGAAATTTTTTTATTTACTCGAAATTAAAAGCCGAAAAATTTGGTTGTTACAACCCTCCCTACTTAAAATAATTTCGTACTCCAAATTTAACTTACATGGTTTACAAGGTCCGGGTACTTATCTAAAATATCTTCTTCTCTTTCCCCAGTGACCCCATCTTCCTCGTGTCTACCCCACTCGAACTTTAACTAATGGGATCTCCCGATTTCTCAAAACATGGACCTTTCTTTGTAGGATAACCGCAGACGCTTTCTCGTAAGTCATATCATTCCTTAAATCCAAAGACTCATATTTCACCACATGTGTAGGATCATGCACGTACTTCCTTAACATCGAAACGTGGAAACTGTCGTGCACTGCTGAGAGCCAAGGTGGCAATGCCAAACGATATGCCACATTTCCATTCTTTTCAAGGATTTCAAATGTGCCGATGAAACGCGGTCTTAGTTTCCCTATCTTACCAAAACGTAGTATCCCTTTCATAGGAGCCACCTTTAGAAAACCTTTTTCGCCGACCCCAAATTCTAAATACTTTCTTCTTTGATCAACATAACTCTTCTCACGATCTTGCGCTGTCTGAATTCTAGATCTGATCTTGTCTACAACTTCTACCATTTTCTCAAGAAATTCTGGATCCAAAATTCTTCTTTCGTCAACCTCATAAAAACAAATTGGCGAACGTATCAACGATCACAAAATGCCTCATATGGTGCCGTGTCAGTATTAGCTTGGAAACTATTATTAAATGCAAACTCTACCAACGGTAGTTGACTTTCATTTTTACCACCTAGATCCAGAACACATGTCCTCAACATATTTTCAAGAATTTGAATGGTTTATTTTGATTACCCGTCGGTATGATTATGATACACTGTACTAAAATCCAATTAAGTTCTCATGACTCCCTAAAGGCTTTTCCAGAATGAACAATGAAGTCGGACAGCTTCTCTGACATACAACTGTGGTATCTATTCCAAACTAAAATTCATCTGAAATGGCAAAAACATTTGAGCAGATTTCATCAAACGGCTACTACAACCCTGATGGCATCACCTCTTGCTGATCAAAGAAAAACCATAACGAAATTCATTGCCATTTTCATCCATTTCCACTGTGGTATATCCATTGGATTTAATGGCCCTAACGGCCTCTAATGTTCTACCTTGTTGACATACCAAACATTTAAACACAAATCAAGCTAAAATCCCTTTCATGTTTCTCCTCTAAAAAGTGTTACGTAAATTCTTATACATTTTGGTTTCTTCTGAATGTGCAACGTAAGGAGCGGAATGAGCTTCAGATAAAATCTCATTCCTCAACCTGTCATCCTTGGGCACGCACAACCAACCTTCAAACATTAAAGTTTTGTCCTAGACTATTTCAAAATCCTTTCCTATTTTTAGTTTCCATGTCAGCCTTGATTTTTTTCTCTCTCAAAAGTGATAATCTTTCTTAGCTATCACAACTCTATCTTTGACTGTCAATTTTAATGTTAGACTTGTTATCATTGTTGATGCCCGCACTGGAGGCGCCAACACTTCAATTCTTAAATTCTCAAAATCCTTGATCAATTTCTCTTGTTTTGTTCAAAACGCTAACAATTGACCCATGATCTTCTTGCTTAGAGCACCCGTGACTACATTAGCCTTACTGTGATGGTACATGATAGTGTAGTTATAGTCCTTGACCAACTCTAACCACCATCATTGTCTTATGTGTAATTCCTTCTGAAAGAAGAATTACTTGAGACTCTTGTGGTCGATGAAAATCTAACCCTTGCTTCTACTAGCAGATTATCTAGTATCGTCTCTTCCGATGAGGTGCCAGTAAGACAGACAAGATATCTTTGATAGGATGCCTTAACCCTCGACCGTATAATACCTAAACTCTTCATCTCTTTAGTTGCCAAAACAATACCTCTTTCTCCAAAACAAACACGCAAGATTATTTCTTAGCCAAACTATACCCAAAATTGTATCAAAATATTTAATTATACCACAATCAAGTCTACTTCTAAGATCAAACCATCAAAAAATTTATGTACTACCTTTGATATTTTATATATATATCTATAGGTCCTACTAATGGCATACTAACCTCAAGTACACTATTATAATCCGTCAAATACACAACAATCATACTTGGCAAAAATAAAAAATGAAGGAAAACTCACAAAGACGGAAAAAGTTAATATCTTTTATCATTCACTTGATCCTTCAAGAGAAATACAAATAAAGAAATAGAATTTGGCCTTGAACAACCGGAAAGGAAAATCCTACTCCCAACTACTACTATCTAAAATTCATCTGAAACAAAAATCTTACTAGAGTTATCCTATCTCTACTCTTCAACGTTTGAGATAGGAGATAGTACATCTTCGCATATTTTCATCTCTTATGGCACTCTTTCAACCTCGGAAAGCCTCGAGAAACTCAAGTGTGTCATCCTGAGCCCTTTCTACAGTGCCGCCAACTCTATGCAGAATGCCTCATAGTCAATTTCTCATGGTAGGAAGGGTACAACCAACACCCATAATAGATCATAAACCATCTCTGGCACGTATTGCCACACGTCTGGAAATGTGCCGATAAGGTGGGGCGTAGCCCAACAACCAATGACAACAAAACTGAATCACCTTTGCTCCATCCTCATTACCACCATTCTCTGGAAACACATTCATGTATCCTCTAACTACTGGCACGCTATCCAGTGATAATTCCTCAGATGGGGGTGCTAGTAAGATTGACAAATAACTCTTAACAATCTCTCTTCTTTTGCAACTTCTCTACCTACAAAGCTAAGATGAGGCAATGAAGTGCTTTATCTTTGACCCCTTTTTATCTCTCAGTCATCAAAAGATTATTCTATTCTCAAAACTTACAATGATAGCGCAATTACTACCCAACCAATCCATACCCAAGATAATATCAAAATCCCTCATATTTATAACATGTAGATCTACTATCAGTACCAACCCATCAAAATCTATCTGCACTACACTAGCTAATTTATCCGTATCTATGGCATACTAACCTTTATTATACTATCATTTTTCTGACATGTAACATTAATAGCTAGGCATGCATCTGAGGTGCCTAATGTTTGATCCTTTAACCTCCACTTTCAAAAAATTGTAAGCACACAATTAACGGCAACATCTTGTTGTCACAAACTCGTAGTTCATCGCCCTATTATGTGTTGTCCAATGGCTACCGACATGATGGCCAAACGACCACTTAGGATCCATAACAAACTAATTGTAATCATTTTTTGCCACCTCGGCACGTTCTAGATAGTACTCACTTAGTGGAACCATGTCCGAAATACCAATTATGAAGAGTCTGTTTAGGTGGGTTTCTAACGTTTTTAAATAAAATCTAAGGCTTAAAAAAAAAATTTCGTAAAATTTGGTCACGTTCTCAAAATACTTAGTGCGCAAGAATAAATATCCACATCTCATTTTTGGTTTCATCTTTTCAAAACATAACATTTCATCATAATTGAAGTGGATATAAAAATTCATATATAAGAATTCTTCGAACTTTTCTTTACATCAGAGTAGGCGAAGCGTGGTGATGGAGAGTAGCGACACTGAATACTTAAGATCCGAATCAATTAAATTTAAACTTGAAAAATAAAATAAAGATCAAGTATATTAACTATAAAAATTTTAAGTCTACAAAAAATTAAAACCGGCTCGATACCAAGAATTTTCTTAACCCGGGGGGTTACTAAGATAATCTCTAAAATATATTGACGAATTCAAATAATATTTCCGGTGCCCTTGAATAGTTTTAAAAATATAACTTTTTGGAAGATAACAAAAGCGCAAGGGAAAAAAGGATTTTTTTTTCAAGTTTCTATGGTTTTACCTATACTGTGATAGGTGTCACCACAAATTATTTGACCAATCAAATGAATTCCAAACATTCCAAAATTTTAACTGTAGATACGAGGGACTACAAACTACAGTATGGTAAAATTTCAAACCTTGACTATGTTGTTTGGTAGGTAAAAATGATAGCCAAGTTGTTTGCGCTAAAATGTTGATAATAAATTCATACAATGAACTTTTGAATGATTCAAATTGTTGTTATTAGACAACATATATGGATTTCCATAGCCACCGCTTTAATTCAAAAAATCCAACCGTAGCATAAGTTATAATTTTTCAAAGTAGGGACAATAAGTCGGAAATTTCGTAAAATGAAACTAGGCATTTCTAATTAGAAACTTTTAAAGGCCAACGAACCAACATCTCATCTTAAAAATATTGTATTTACATCATAATTGATTTGATCATCTCAACGTCAAAACTTAAACTAGAAAGGAAATTCCATGCCAACGCCATCGCATCAATGCTAATCAATTCAATCTAAAAATTTGTTTGTTTTGAGGAGTATTTCATAAGAAACACTCAATAGCAATACATAGAACATGTGCAAAAATTATACGTAAACATAAATACGATATACCATCATTTTAAAACGTGCATAGAAACATAAAATTGGTAGCCAAGCACCGCATAACGTCATACGTGATTACCTTCCATCACAAACATGTTAAAGTGATTAACTTCAATCACTATAATAAGTTCCTTCGTAATTAAGTTTGCATGTCATTTATATCACATCATCATTTTCCAAACGTCATTTAAAAATTGCGCAAGAAAATTAGTAAGTAAAACTACCTCAAAAATTGATTTTCGGTTAGAAATGTGATGTACAAAATTGCTTCTACAACTTCCAAAATCAAGACCCGTAGACTATATGTAGATGTATATATAAGGAACTTTTTGTAATTTTAAAAAGAAAGGTTAACAATTTTCACTGCTGGCCGAAAACTGAACCGAAAGCACTACAACAAATAGTGTCTAACACTACAACAAATAGTGTCTATAGCGGCGACACCAATTACGATGACATCAAGTCGTCTCTATTGATTCTATACAATAGAGACGACAAAGAAATGTTGTCTTCACACATTCAAAAATTATAGCGATGACATATGTCGTCGCAATGAATTATGAATCGTCGATATTACATAGAATTTATAATGACGTCTTTCAATGTCGTCGCTAATTACTTTCAAAAACGGCAGGAACAAATGGCACCATTTTGATGCAGAAATAGCGACGACCTTTGTCGTCACAATAGATTTTTGGATGATGTTGTCTGTCACGTGAATCATGATTTTTCTCGTAAAATGCAATGAGATATATAGCGACGACATATGTCGTCACTATAAACTATATCAATTTAAGTGAGAAAATTGGCACCCAATTGTTAAATCAGAGTGCGGCGACATACGTCGTCATAAAAAATATGTATTGGTCATTTTGATAGACACGTGAGTCATTAATTTTCTCGTAAAATAGGAAGGATTACATGGCGACGACTTTTACATATAGCGGGGACAAATGTCGCCGCTATAGAGTCTTCTTTTTTCTCTCCATATCCGCATTTACGTATGCATTTACATATTGTATCATTGTGAAAATATATAATCTTCTCTCCATCAGCATAAGTACTTGCAATTCTATTGTTTTCCTCCATAATCATATTCTTTACATTTTATTTGTTCATCTCTATTTATTATCCTTACTGTATTTGTAAAAATATAGTGTTTGTCAAGTATGGATATTGATAAAACTTGGACAACAATTATAAATCGTACAAAATCTGCAGATTTTCAGAACGGTTTGCAAGCATTTATAAACATTGCGAGGCCATACATAAATGACATAGGAATGATTAAATATATGTGCAAAAAATGTTTAAACGGTCTCACACATCCATTGGAGATTGTGGAGGATCACATATTTCGTAATAGTTTTGCGGAGAGTTATGTCACCTGGATATATCATTGTGAGATCGATGTTCATACTACGAATGTGTATAGACAGAATGAGCGAACTGGTGTGGAGGATGAGATTATGGATGTCATGGACGACGTAGCTGGTGATGAGCATGCAGATACAAGTACCGATGGTTACTATGACGAATTGTTTCAGGCTCTGCATTCAGAACTATACCCGGGAGTTTCATCATTTTCATTCCTAAATTTTTTAGTCAAGTTCATGCATATTAAGGTTATGAACAAATGGACAAACAAGTCTGTCGATGATCTTTTGAAATTGCTGAAGTTAGCATTCCCAAACATGAACTTGATTGACTCCCACTACGAAGCTAAGAAGCTGATGACGAAGCTTGGTTTGGGTTACAAATCCATTCATGCCTACAAGAACGACTGTGCACTATTTTGGGGTGAACATGCTGATAAACAAACTTGTCCGATTTGCCAGAAAAGTTGTTGGGTGAACACTTATGGGAAAGTGAATGGGAAGAATGTTCTGCGCATAAGGTGTTGTAATATTTTTCCTTAGCCCTCAGACTAAAACGTATGTTTGCGACGAAGAATACTGCAAAACTCATGCGGTGGCATAGTATAGAAAGGTCTAGGGACGATGATGAAATGCAGCATCCCGTTGATGGAAAGGCACGGTAGGATTTTCACATGAAACATCCACTGTTCGCAAGTGATATAAGGAATGTCAGGTTAGGTTTCGCCGCAGACGGATTCAATCCATTTGGTGACATGATTTTGGCGTACATCATGTGGCCAGTAGTTGTAAAAGTTTACAACTTGCCACCATGGTTATGCATGAAACCCGAATATCTCATGCTTACTCTGTTGATACCTGGTCCTAAAGCACCGGGTAAGGACATTGATGTATTTTTACAACCATTAGTGGACGTGTTGAAGGAGTTGTGGGCCGATGGGATTGACACGCGTGACGCTGGAACCAACAACAGGTCGGTATTCAGACTGCGTGCAGCATTGTTGTGAACTTTTAACGATTTTGTAGTGAGAAGTAGTTTGTCGGGTTGGAGTGGTCAGGAGTACATGGCATGCCGTATGATAGAGAAGACGACTTATGTGGGTCACCGTCATTTTCTTCCATCTAGGCATCATTTTGGAGCTATTTAGACTTCGATGGGAAGATAGAGAGACGACCACCTCTTGCATCGGTTAACGCCACGAGACATTTTAGTACAGTTAAGTCATGTCAGATATAGAAGTCTAGGAAAGCACCCTATCTATGGGGTGCTACAATTCAGAGAAATGATGACGAGCTAAATTGGAGAAAAAAGAACATTTTCTATGAGTTGCCGTATTGGACTTCTACAGAGCTCAAACATAACATCGATGTCATGCACGTAGAGAAGAATGTTTGTGATAGCTTGCTCGGTACAATTATGGACGATCCATTCAAATCAAAGGACACAGTCAATGCGAGGCGTGATCTGATGCAATTAGGGATCAAAACGAAGTTGCACTTGCATCAGAACGAGAATAGATGGATGAAGCCCGCCGCATGTTACACCATGTCGCCTCGCAAATCGTAAGAAGTTTTGCTCCTAATGACACCAGATTATCGGGTTGAAGTCACATGATTGCCATATTATCATGCAACGGTTATTGCCACTCGGATCTTTGGGTGTTCTTGAATAAAACTATTTCTACGGCAATTATTGAACTGTGCATGTTCTTCAAGCGACTTTGTGCAAGAACACTAAAGGTTAGTGACATGATAGCTTCCCACAATCACCGATACTCATTCTCTGTAAGTTGGAACGGATCTTTTCGCCAGACCTTCTTTGACATCATGATTCACCTCGTAATGCATTTACCGTAAAAGGCAATCTTTAGAGGTCCGGCACATGAGATGGATGTATCCATTCGAAATGCCGAGCAAAGTCAGCGGCACGAAGAGTGAGGCTGATCCGTAACATCAATCTGCAGAAGAATGAGGTTCGAGTTGATGAACAGGAGAAGGCCGCAATACATCTCCATCATCATTCTCCCCGGCCGATTAATTAGATACCGAAAAAATTGAAGGGCTACGCCGTAAATCAAGCTCGGCCCGATGGATCAATAGCTAAAGGGTATGTTGTGGACGAGGCATTGACTTTTTGTTCGAGGTACTTCGAGGACATAGGAACAAGGTTCAACCGACCGCATGTAAACAAGGATGCTAGTGTTCCACAGACACAACTTTCTATTTTTCAGTCGTAGTGTCGCCCACTTGGAAATAAGTCACCAACGACGTTTCTTACTCAAGTTCAAAATCAAGCGATTTTTTACGTCCTGAACAACTATTATGAAGTTGAGCCATTCTTGAAGTAAGACGACGTTTATTCCTGATTATTATTCATTTATCTCGAATAAACATTATCATTTGAAATGAACTAATGAACTTTGATCTTCCGTACTTTGTACAAAGGTGTACATAGGCGGAGCTCTTGAACAATGGCTATCCAAACATTGAACTAGTGCACAAAAGAGACTTTCACGGTTGGTTCTACAGAAAGGTAAACGAACAACGACCGAATAAATTTGCAAGTTTTCAACATTATTTCTTTCTATAACTGAGAATAATTCTCGTCATGCAATGGAATGCGCCAAAGCCATAGCCATCAAGTTTCTCATGAGTTGTTTTCGTTGGCTAGTGGATGTTACCATCAGGTTATGTCATACACGGCTTGTGTTGTCAAAGGAGTTCGGTTCCTGACATATGATCGTGGTATTTGAAGAAAAACTCAGAACAGTGGTGTGTTCGTCCCAGGGACTTGGGGTATGGTTTACTACGGGCAGCTGCAAGATATACTGAAGCTACAGTAGGACCGAAAATTTCAGTTTATCTGTTCCGATGCAAGTGGTTTAGGTGTGATGGGAGACGGATGGTAGTGAGAATAACATTACCAGTATTGACATCAGTGCAGAGGCGTTGAAGGATGATTAGTTCATACTTGCGAGCCAAGCACAACAATTGTTCTACATTGAAGATCTATCTAATGGTCCAAACTGGCGAGTAATACAAATTGTCCATCACAGGAGGATGATGTGGAAGACGATACAAATGCAGAATACGAGGATGACAAAACATCGAGTGAAAACAATAAGGACGACAATGACGATGATGAGGATCAATCGTATCATGATAGTGAATCAGATTGAATGTTGCAAAAAATAAGTTTCGTTTGTCATTCTGAAAAACTTTATGGAATTTTGAGAAATTATTTTATGACTTTTTTTCAATTAATTGGTTATTCATTGAATAATTTTATAAATCTTCTAATAATTTTTTTCGCTACAAAAATGAGATACAAACAAATAATAAATTACCAAAATAGAAAAAAAAAATGTAATGTTGTGGATTAAGAATTTTAATCTTTTTTTATTCAAATAAATTTTTTAAAATTCCTTTTTTTAATAACCAATAAAAGTTTTAACTATTTTTACTTTTTAATAATTTTTTCCAACATTTTAGAATTTTTAATTTTTGAGAATTTTTGAAATTAAGAATAAGAATGTAGAATTTTATTTCTAAATGTTAAATTCTCCTATTTTGAGTATCATGATGTTTTTAGTTACAAAGTTAAAAACTTGTTTTTATTTTTATATTGTAAATTTAATCTTATTTTCAAATATGTATTTTCAAAAACAATATACAGAACAAGTTTTGCTTGTCGTACTGAAGGACAATAAAGATGAAGGACTTAACTACAAATAACCAACAGAGACAACTTTTATATCGTCGCTATATGCATTAAAAATTTGGCACAACATTCTCGAAAGCGTGGACCGAAAAAATTAAAATTTATGTCGCCGCTTAGTTTATCTCTGACGACGATATATATATGTCGTCGCTATAGACAATACTCTTATTATACGTGTCTAATCTTCTTCTTCTTCTCCAGTTCTGCGTTTTTTCTCACTTTTTGCCATTTTCACTCCGTTTTGAAGGAGCTCGCACGAGGACTTTTAAGAAGAACCAACAACATGTGCTAGATTGTTGCCATGTGCTCCTCTCTTCCACTTCTTCTCGCTCTAAAATCAGGTAAATCTCTAAACTTGGTTAACCCCTGATTAAAAAAAAATAGTAGCTTTCTTCCTGCCGCAAAAATCTCAATGTTTTGTGCCTGTGAGCTGATGAAATGTGGGTTGAACTTTGATTTTTGTTCCTATTTTTGTGCTTGTTTCTTATGTCTGTTAACATTATAGTTTGTGCTGTTTTTTTTATTTTGGTTGTAAAGATTAGGGATAATTACATGTTAAAAATTGTGGATAATTACATCTTTGGTTTGAATTTGTTGTAACTGTTCTTGAGGTGTATTCGGTTGATAATGAAATGATTAATTCACTTTAGGTTGGATGAAAAATTTGAATTTGGTTTTTTTTGAGGGATGAAGGTTAGACGAAGGTTGAATTTGAGGTTGAATTTTAGGGGCATATTTGACATAATCTTATTCCTAATCTTATTCAAATTTTGACACAAATTCAAAGTTTAGGACTTATTTGAAATAAAATAAGTTTAGGGACCAATTCATCAATCAAATAAAACTTATTCAAATTTTGACATAAATTCAAAGTTTAGGGACTTATTTGAAATAAAATAAGTTTAGGGACCAATTCATCAATAAAATA
Organism: Forsythia suspensa; assembly: GCA_023638005.1. Lineage (NCBI taxonomy): Eukaryota > Viridiplantae > Streptophyta > Magnoliopsida > Lamiales > Oleaceae > Forsythia > Forsythia suspensa. The sequence goes on from CM042671.1 coordinate 31,742,168, forward strand.
AAATTTATTCAAATTTTGACATAAATTCAAAGTTTAGGGACTTAATTGACATAAAATAAGTTTAGGACAGTTCATCAATCAAATTAAACTTATTCAAATTTTGACAAAATTCAAAGTTTAGAACTTATTTTTAACTTATTTGTAATAAAATAAGTTTGTGGACCAATTCATCAATCAAATAAAACCGATTCAAATTTTGACATAAATTCAAAGTTTAGGGACTTATTTGACATAAAATAAGTTTAGGGACCAATTGATCAACAAATTGAAACTTATTAGGTTCTACGAAAAATGTCAAAGTTGAGGGACCTATGTGAAATAAAAAAATTCATTAGGGACCTATTCATAGAAAAATTAAAAAGTATTACAAATTATGCTAAATTTCAAAATGTAAGGAACAATTTGAAATTTCACAAGTTTAGGGACCAATTAATCAACTAATTAAAAAATATTAGAAATTACGAAAAAATTCAAATTTGAGGGACCTATTAGATATAAATGAAAAGTTGAAGGACCAATTCTTCAACAACTTAAAACTTATTACAAACTACGTAAAAATTCTAAGTGTAGGGACCTATTTGAACTACGCAAAAGCAAGCGACAGCTTTTCCAAAACTGTAAAACTCATGCGGTGGCACAGTATAGGAAGGTCTAGAGATGATGATGAAATGCAGCATCCCGTTGATGGAAAGGCATGGCGGGATTTTAACATGAAACATCCACTGTTCGCAAGTGTGATTAGGAATGTCAGCTTAGGTTTGGCCGCAAACAGATTCAATCCATTCGATGACATGAGTCAAGGCGTGACAAAGATGTGGCCAATAGTTGTAACGCTTTACAACTTGCCACCATGGTTATGCATGAAGCCCGAATACCTCATGCTTACTCGTTGATACCTAGTCCTCTAGCACTGGGTAAGGACATTGATGTATAGAGTTTTGGGCCGATGGGATTGACACGCGTGATGCTGGAGCCAACAACGGTCGAGATTCGATTAAGTGCAAGATTGTTGTGGACTGTTAACGATTTTCCAGCGAGAAGTAGTTTGTCAGGTTGGAGTAGTCAGTGGTACATGGCATGTCCTACGTGCAATGAGGATATTCTTTTAGTCCGTGTGATAGGTAAGACAGCTTATGTGGGTCACCGTCGATTCCTGCTATCTAGGCATCATTTTCAGAGCAATTTAGACTTCGATGGGAGGACAGAGAGGCGACCATCTCTACGTCGGTTAACGCTTATAGACATTTTAGCATAGTTAAGCCGTGTCAGATATAGAACTCTAGGAAGGAACCCTAACTACAGGGGTGCTACAATTCGGAGAAGTAATGGCGAGCTAAATTGGAGAAAAAGAGCATTTTCTATGAGTTGCAGATTAGACTTCTACAGAGCTCAAACTTAACTTCGATGTCATGCACGTAGAGAAGAATGTTTGTGATCGTTGTATGGAACAATAGCGACAACATTTTTCGTCGATATAGAGTTTACCTTTTAATTCACGCTGAACTGCTTTCTTTCTCATTTGACTCTTCTTCTTCTACCGGACCGCTGCTCACCGCCGTCATAGTGGACCGTCTTTGCCGTCGGAGTGTCTTCGCCGCCATTGTCTCCTCCACACACCATCCGTTTCCACCGCCAAGCAACTCGATCAAGATTCTCACCGCCATTTAACTCTACATCCAACTCCCAAGGTACATGTAGATATAAAATGGTTTTGTTGAGCTAAATACGCACAAAATTCTCGCTTTGCATGTTATCTTATGCAATTTAAAAGTTTAATTTTTGGATTAATTTCGCTTATGTTATTTGATGCAATTACGCTTAATTGGATTATAAAATGTTGATAATTAAGTTTAATTTTTGCTTTCGGTTGAACTGATTTTGGGATTGTTTGCGATGATCATTGTTGTTCAGTTTGTTTGCTTAAATTTTGTTCAGTTTTGTTGGCTTTCGGTTGAACTGAAACTTGGGATGATTTTTGGTTTACGTTGGATGAAGTTTGATTGAATTGAGGCTGAATAATAGGGATCATTTTTTGTTGTTACTCAAAATGTAGGGACTTATTTGAAATAAAATAAGTCCGTTATTAGAAATTTAAAATCAAAGTTTAGGACCTATTTGAAATAAAGTCAAAGTTTAGGGACCTATTAGAAATAGAGTCAAAGTTTATGGACCTGTTAGAAATAAAGTAGAAGTGTAAGGACCACATCATCAACAACTTGAAACTTATTAGAAACTACGTAAAAATTGAAAGTTCAGGGACCTATTTGAGATAAATTATAAATTTAGGGACCTATTTATAAACAAACTACAACTTATTAGAAAGTACAAAAAAATCAAAATTTCAGGGACCCATTTGAAATAAATTAAAATTTTAAGGTCCAATTTATCAAAAAATTAAAATTTATTAGAAATTACGATTACATTCAAAGTTTAAGGACCTATTTGAAATAAAGTAAATGGTTTAGGGACCTATTTAGAATAAAGTAAAAGTTTAGGGACCTATTTGAAATAAAACATTTCCTTAATTACCTACTTATAATTGTTGTACCATATTAGAAATGACGCTAAACTTCAAAGTGTGAGGACCTATTTGAAATTTCATAAGTTTAGGGACCAATTAATCAACAAATTGAAAGTTCTTAGAAATTATGACAAAATTCAAAGTTGAGGGACATAGTACATATGAATTAAATGTTTAAGGTCCAATTAATCAATAACTTAAAATTTATTAGAAACTACGTAAAAATTCAAATTTCAGGGACCTATTTGAAATAAATTCAAAGTATAGGGACCTATTTGAAATAGAGTACAAAAAAATTAAAAATTGAGGAACCCATTTCAAATAAGTTAAAATTTTAAGGTCCAATTTATCAAAAAATTAGAACTTATTAGAAATTACGAATAAATATAAACTTATTAGGATCAATTTCACTAAATGTAGGGACCTATTTCGCACTAATTTATGTTCGCAATTATTTCATGTGTTAGTATAGCTGACGTGATGTCGCACGGAGGTGATGGTGCAGGAGATCCTTTACAGCAACCATCTCACCGGCTTCTGGTAATAATTTTCGTTCACAATATTTTTTTTTGTATTTTATAAATATCGTTACATTTCGTATGATAAATATGGTTCGTATTTGTTCTTTTTCAGCGCCCCCGCCAAAGCAACAGGGTATCTCTCAAAGCATCAACCTTGAGAAGGTTTGGCAAGCTAACAGGAAGATGCCACTTCCTATCGCGTTCGACAATGTCGAATGCACAATGCAGCCGATCGAGAATAACGTGAAGTACTTTACATGCTTGGTTGAGAACCAAGTGAGATTCACCGTGCCCCCGTGCTACCCTTCATGGACAGAGGTTCCAGAAGAGCAGCAGGTACAGTTACATAGCATTATCAAGGTGTGAACTTAAATTAGTTTTGTTATTAGCACGATCAAAAATAATTGTTCCATGACTTCTACGTTAACGTAATTTTTACCCTTATTGCGAGCTACTTGATCTACAGGTGGCGATCGGTCCCCGAAGCGAGTACAGGCGGTGCATGCCGCTTTAGATCGCTTAGCGGCCAATCGTTATCGCGATTACAAACTCAAGGCGCATAATCACTTAAAAGCGCATAGACCCGGTGACCATACAACCATACAATGATGTGTCTCGCGAGGACGGCAAGTGCATTGACTTCTTCACAAGTCCTACTTTAGTGGTAATGTATTGTTTATTTATTTTTACTATTTGTTTTATATATTTTTTAACTATTAAGTTTTATGCAAGTCACAAATATTTTTTATACCTTCAGGAACGGTCCTCGAAAAATAAGGTCAATCGGGGTAAGGCAAAATACCCGAGCGTCATGAGGGATCAAGAGCTTCTGCACACGCGCGTACGATGAGGTACAACTAAAATTTTCAATATCATTATACAAATCTTCACTACATTACGTAAAAATGTCTACTAACTACATTTCACGTTTAAATTGTAGTAGCGGGACCCCGAGACCCAGCAGTGGCCGAGGATTATTGATTCATTCTGGACGTTTCACACCTTCCGGGATGGCAATTGGGTGAACCCGCAGGCGGCTGGTGACTATGTGAAGACTTTTAAATTATGTTAATATAATTTTATCTGACGTTATATTATTATTTATTATTTTTTTTCACTAAGCAGGATAAACTTGTTGAGTTGAGAGAGACTCAACATACACAGGTCACCTCCAGATGCGCGTCGTTAGACAAGGGTGCTATTGCAAAGGAGGTTCTCAGAGAACGATGAAGTCACGTCTGTGGGGTTGGACGGGTTCCGAAGGGCACCTCTTCCTTCCTAGATTCGATTGCTGCATCAAGGCCCCCACAAGGAACTTCCCATCGCCTCTAGAGACTCCCGAATAACGATCCTCGGTTTGCCATGTACGAGGCTCGCCATTCGAATGCAACAGAAAATTGAGCTTCAAAAATAGCATACCAAAGGTTGTGCTTGAGGAGGACGAGAACGGGGACGAGGACGAGGGTTTGGGGAGTCAGAGATTTGTAGAATTTTTTATACATTATTTCAATTATTTGAAAAAAAAATTATAAAATTCAAATTGTTTATAGCGACGACATTGTCGTCGCTGTAGGAAAACAAAACATTTATATTTAGCGACGAAAAAGTTGTCTCTATATTAGAAGTACATATAGCAACAACATAATAGCGATGAATTTCACGTCGCAACTATTTTAGTTAACATCGACGACTTTAGCGACGACATTGTCGTCTCTTTATATCTATTTTCAAGATATAAACCACGACAATGTTGCGACGAAGTTGTCGTCTCTATAGATTCAAATATATGTTGCGACGACTAATTGTTGTCGCTACATATCTAGAGACACTACACTATTGTGGCGACATTGAGCGACGACTTTGTCGTCTCTATACATTTAAAGGGACGACTATGTATGATTCAGCGATGACTTATGTCGCCGCTATTGCCTTCCTTTGTTGTAGTGATATTGTGTTCTTTAAAGCTTTCTTGAAGAAAAGCAGACTCTTGTTTCGTGAACTAAAGTATTTTTCAACCATAACATATTTTTCTTCATTACTTGCCCGTAGGGAAGCCCATCTAATTACATCTCTTGAACCTCTTGTATATATTGACGAGATGATGAAATAGCTAAATCATTTGTTCCTAAATATTGAAAGAAAAGAATAGTGTAAAGTTGTAATATGAAAACACGCTTTTAGTCTTCCCATTTATTCATTATTGTATATATGTACAGCTACCACATTGTGGTATTATTATTAATCGATATTTTTTTCTCCTCTTCTCATCGTGCTCTCCTCTCTCCCCGAGTAACCCTAGGTTACCCTCTTGATTCTAACTTGGTATCGAGCTACTCGCCTACTACGATGAATCTCGGTACGTCAGAGACGCCCTCCGGGATGTTGCTTTGCTTTGGTAGCCCTTCACATCCTTGGAGGTGTTGCCGCAGATCACCTACCCAAATAGTTTTCCAACTCTCGTATCGATTTCGATAAAATTAGGAGAGCAAACTATAATTTCTGGAAATCTCAGATATTACCCACACTTCGTGCGTATGATCTTGAAGGTTTTGTTCTGGGAAATCAAATCATCCTCGAAAAATTATTGAGGCCGGATCTGATGAGATCGGTGAGATTAAGCGTGTTAACCCGGCATATTTGTTGTGGGTAAAAATGGATCAACTGATTATGAGTTGGCTTCTTGGGTCTATTGCTGAGAATATGTTTGGACATGTCGTCGGATGTGCTACCTCTAATCAGGTCTGGCAGACATTCGAGCGGCTGTTCGTGTCTCAATCAAAATCCCAAGTACTACACCTTCGTTCATCTCTGCAATCTACAAAAAGGAAAATAGGTCAATTAATGACTATTTTCTTATTATGAAAAGTATTGCCGACAATTTGACCACGTCCGGTCATCCCCAAGTGATGAGGATCTTCCTCGATGTATATCTTAGGAGGTGTCAATGAATATGATGCGGTTGTGATTAACCCGACATCAAGGAGTGAGTGTGTTACCTTGCAAGAGGCTCAAGATCTCTTGCAAGCTCATGAGATGAGAATGGAACGTTTATGCTATGTCATCAGCTGATTTTGGTGCATCCGCAAATTATTCTATGTCAAAGAAGGGGTTCAAAGGGAATCAGGCACCGTCTTCTTCTTTTGCCAACTCTGGACAACACTTTCAGGGTTCTGGTAGAGGAAGGGGACGTGGAGCTAGATCAAATTTACAATGTCAGATTTGTGATAAACCTGGTCACACTGCATTGAGATGTTATAAGAGGTATGATGTATCTTTCAAGGCAGAAATGAATTCTCCTCCAAACAGAGGTAGTGGTAATGGTGGAAGTGGAAGAGGGTATTCCTCTCATTCCAATCCCCAAGCTTATGTAGCATCTCCAGATACTATTAGAGATGATGCTTGGTATGTTGATAGTGGGGCCTCACATCATGTGACCTCAGATGCTGGAAAGATTGAAATTCTTACTGATTACAAAGGAAAGGGTAAGCTCACTGTTGGTGATGGTAATGCTCTTCCTATAACACATGTTGGTTCTTCCATTTTTCGTTCAAATGTGAATACACCTTTATTTCTGAAAAGTATTCTACATGTTCCCTTTATTAAAAAGAACTTACTTAGCCTTTCAAAATTCCTTGATGAAAATAATCTAATTGCTGTTTTTGAAAATGATTCTTGTGTTTTCAAGGACAAAATTTCGAAGCAGACTCTTCTTCGGGGCAGGCTTAAACATGGACTCTATCGACTAGATATGTCCAATTCCAAGTCTACCTCAACCTTGTCAAACTCTGTTTGTTGTTATAATTCTGTTTTCCTACTAATGAATCTAAATCCAATCTGCATTGCAAGAACATTTAAACTCTGTCTCTCGCTTTTATGCATACATATTTGACCGTCTTGATGCTAATGTTTGGCATCAAAGGTCAGTCACCCAAATAAACATGCATTGCAGGTTGTGTTGAATTCTTTGAACTACTCTATTGATACAAAAAAGTGTGTTGCATTCAGTCAAGCCTGTCAGTATGGAAAATTAGCCCAATCAACCTTTCCTTCATCAAATAGATGTGCTAAGTCTCCTCTGGACATCATACATACAGATGTTTGGGGACCCTCACCTGTGTCTTCCACTGAGGGGTTTAAGTATTATGTCCACTTTATAGATGAATATTCTAGGTTCACTTGGATATTTCCAATGAAACTTAAATCTGATCTTGTGTCTATTTTCCAACAGTTTCAACAATTTGTTGAAAGACAGTTCAATCAAAATCAAATGTGTCCAATTAGATTGGGGGTGAGTATAGGAAGTTAGAACCAATCTTGAACCAACTAGGAGTCATTTTCAGACATCCTTGTCCTCACACTCACCAACAAAATGGTAGGTCTGAGAGAAAACACAGACATATTGTTGAAACTGGCCTAACTCTTCTAGCCCAAGGCAGCTTGCCTCTAAGTCTCTGGTGGGATGCTTTTGCTACAGGAACATTTCTAATAAAAGGACTTCCTACATCCAATCTCTCAAACAAGACACCTTATGAAGTTCTCATTTAAAGAAAAACCCATGTATTCTCATCTTAAGTCCTTTGGTTGTGCTTGTTATCCTTTCCTTAGACCTTATAACAAACACAAAGTTGGTTTTCACACTTCTCAATGTGTCTTTCTTGGATACAACAATAAACACAAGGGTTATAGATGCTTACATTCCGATTGGAAGGATCTATATAGCTCAAAGTGTCACATTCAATGAAAATTTGTTTCCTTTCACTTGTGGTTTTTCTACTCCTCACAAAGTGGTGAAGTCTCGATCAAATTCTCAATCAATTACTTATTCCAAATTGGTTACCAAATGACATGGACATATCTCGATGATTACGAACATGTGATGACCTCCCATTCTGTGGTTAATCAATATCCCGTGGTTAATCAATCTCCGCCACTTCCTCTCCTTCGATCAAAATGTAAGTTCTTCTTTACCCGTGATTCCTTCTCCATCCGATCCATCTAGAGTTGGATCTTTTGAACTGATTCTTCAAATGAAGAATCTGATCCTTCTCCACAAAGACCGGTTCATCACATGCAAACCGATCCAAATCGGTATTTTTAAACCAAAACTTTTGCCTTTACTTCTATTTTGCCTCACCCATTGAACCAACCTCTCTATTAAGGAGGCATTATCAAGTCCAGTGGGTGGAAGCCATGAGTGCGAAATATACATGACTTTGCACAATAATAACACACGAGTCTTGTACCTTTTCTTGAGTCTATGCATGTTGTTGGTAACAAGTGGGTGTTTAAAGTAAAGAGTAAACTGATGGATCTGTTGAAAGGCTAAAGGCAAGACTTTGTAGCCAGGGGTTTTCAACAGACTCACGGAATTGATTACTTTGAAACATTCACCTGCATTGTAAAGCCCTCCACCATCGTAATAATAATCGATCAGGTCAGAATTTTGGTTGGGATATTCAACAAGTAGATGTCAATAATGCCTTTCTTAATGGTGATTTAGCTGAGAATGTTTACATGTCCCAGCCTGAGGGATTTGAGGATCAGAAATTGCCAAATCATGTGTGTAAACTCCATAAAGCTCTCTATGGCTTGAAACAGGCTCCTAGAGCTTGGTTTGAGAAGTTAAGACATGCTCTTGTTTCTTGGGGATTCACAAACTCTACTTCTGATACAAGTCTGTTTGTATACTTTCATGCTGGATTATATCTATTTGCATTAGTATATGTAGATGATATCCTCATTCTTCGGATCCGATCGTAACATAGTGTTGAAGGTTGTTAATGATCTGAATACAAAATTTGCTTTGAAAATGCTTGGATCATTAAAGTATTTTTTGGGGTTTGAAGCTAACAGAGATCGATCCCGGTCTATATTTGACACAAACCAAATATATTCATGACTTGTTAGCTAAGACTAATATGCTGGGAGTAAAGGGCTGTGATACTCCAATGTGCATAGGTCAGAAACTCTCCTTGGCAGACAGTGATGTGTTTGATATGCCTACTTTGTATAGATCAACTGTTGGAGCATTGCAATATCTTACTATGACTCGTCTCGATGTTGCCTTTTACGTTAATAAGCTTAGTCAATTCTTGCATGCCCCTCTTGTTCTTCATTGGCAAGCTTGTAAACGTGTCTTTGATATCTTAAGAATACTATCGCACTTGGTCTTCATTTTAAGCCAATGATCAAGTTAAAATTGGAAGCCTTTTCGAGATGCGATTGGGCTAGTTGTGTTGATGCTAGAACATCCACCACCGGTTATTGTATATTTCTTGGTGGTAATCTGATACGGTGGTGTTCCAGAAAACAAAAAGTAGTTGCCAGATCTAGTACCGAATCTGAGTATCGGGCACTAGCACATGCTTCTACTGACATTGTTTGGATCCAGAACTTATTCAAAGAATTACATTTCTCTTTGATTACATGTCCTATTATATGGTGTGACAATGTTAGTGCAGGTTCATTGGCAGCCAATCCAGTTTTTCATCAACGTACAAAGCACATAGAGATTGATATTCACTACATTCGGGAAAGGGTAATGGCGAAGGAACTTGAAGTTCAATATGTGCCAACTGAAGATCAAGTTGCTGACATATTAACCAAGCCACTTTCATCTGTTAAATTCAACGGTTTTCGAGACAAGCTTACTGGTTCATCACAGTTGCGCTTGAGGGAGGATATTGAAAGAAAAGAATAGTGTAAAGTTGTAATATGAAAACACGTTTTTAGTCTTCCCATTTATTCATTATTGTATATATGTAGAGTTACCACATTGTGGTATTATTATTAATCAGATTTTTTTTTTCTCCTCTTCTCATCGTGCTCTCCCTCTCTCCCCTGAGTAACCCTAGGTTACCCTCTTCAGATTCTAACTCTAAATTACTGCAGAAACCTCTTGAATATATTGATGATGATGAGATCATAAAATAGCTAAACCACGTGTTTCTATATTACTACAGATATCTCAGCATTTTAACGGCTAATAACTACAAGTTATACCCTAATAGCAGCAGAAAAGGATGTTGTGAAAACATCGTACCATAAAAGACTAAGAGATCAAACTTCGTCCTTGTGGATCTACTGGTAAATCCAATTTAGGACCTTCAATTTCCTTTCGTATACAATTTTCATCTTCAGTTTATTATTGAGTACTTTTGATTTCATTAGTACATACTTAAATGATGAACATATTTGCATCATTAAATCTGGTTGATCGAATATGTTTTAATCATATCCATGCTATCCTCCAAAACAGGGAAACAAAGTGCAGACTACAATCTACAACAATGATATCACTGCATTATAAGATACCTTGGTTTGTCAAAAACGTCTTTAATATGCAACGCAACAGTGAAATTAACAAACACAAAATACAGGGATACTGTAGGGCCTACTCAATGGATAAAATAAATGAAAAATGATAAGTGCATTTTGTGTACTTATTCAGGCCTTTAAACTAAGCTTTTATCCCGTTATTTTATTAAATTTATACTTAATTTATTGTATTATTCTTCCTATTTCAATTTTGGACCCGTTTATAAGTAATTGGAGAAGAAATAACGAAAAGAGCAACAATTTAGTGAAATTGACGAGTAAATGAGGAAGAAAATAAAATCAATAAGTTAAGATATGCTAGAGTGAAAATGAAGAGTTGAAGCAAATGATCAAACACTTGAAAGTCAATGAACCAAATTGAGAAATCGAAGTATGTGGGAAAATTCGTGCACAAATTTTGGTATTAAAATATTCACAAGGCAAATAATATACCATTAGAAAGATAATTGAATTACGAGTCCACCACTTTTTACGGATCTCAATTTGGAGTTTCCTACCAGAAGTTATGACCATTTGAAAAATAGCCGCCGGTGTTATTTCTGGCTGCGGGAATTTTTGTTTCCTTTTGTGTTCGACTCTAATTAGGAAACTTGTTTGGACGCGATTTTCATGATTTTTTTAGATCTTTTGGAGCACAATTAGGTAAGTATATATATGAGTTATTAACTCATATCAAATGGGGGTTTTAGTTGAGTTTTGAGGAAGAGAACATGGCAAGAAACACAACAAAATCTTTATTTCATGACAAAATATTTTATGACATACATAAATTTGTCGCAATAAGTGATTTAAGCGCGACATATTTTTAAAGTTTGTAGCAAAAATTTTGGTGGAAAAATAAGTACCAAAAAAAAATAAGGCAACATAAAAAGTTGTCGCGAAATGTCGAAATGCGCGACAAGTAATAAAGATTGTCGCTAAAAATATGATAGGAAGCTTGGCGCCAAAATATATTTGGTGGAAAACTTATGGCGACAAACTTTTATTTCTTACAACAAAGTTTTTTGTGATGCAATAGATCTACTTTTTGCGACAAATAATATTTGTTGCTAAAAATTCTAGAATAGAGAAAAAAATTTGCGACACCTGTATTTGTCATTTCTCTAACTTTTAGAGATGGTGTAAAACAAATCGTGACATCTACATTTGTCGCCTATTAATCTTTGTAATGAACAACATTTATCACAAGTCTATTCTACTATTGTTCATAAATAAATATTTGAAACTAATTATCAAATACATAGTAAATTATTAATTAGTATGCACAAACATGAAATTATATTTTTTCAATAAGAATTTACTTTTTATAATGTTTTATTATGTATAATTTATGAAGCTTAAAAAAATTTATTTCCATGAAAAATTCAAAAATTATTAACCTTTCAATCATTTTTTTTTTTTTTTTTGCAAAATAAATCTGCACTAGATTATCATGACGATGAAGGAAAAACAATAGTTATTTCAATAATATTCTATTGTATAGTAGTGTATGAAGTATCAACAATAGTAGACAACAAAAGGTCCTATTTTTTCTTTTTCAAACATGATATTGCCGGTATCCATGACAAAGTACTTTGGTCTTGATGTTTCGAAATTACAGAGAAACGAAGAGAGAGACTATTATTCATAATGTGGTCAAATTATTCCAACATTTCTACCATTCATGTGAGCTAAGAGACTAAATAACAAGTTCCAATGTCTTATCCACTGCTTTGTTCCATATGTGTGCAAGCTCTTGACGGGACCTTCTTCCAAGGATAGGTTCGTGCGGCTGTGATTGAGTTTGATAAATGGATTCATAAATGCTCTTCTGTTATTGAAAAATTACCACTCCCGTCAATATGCTCCCCAGTGCCGTGCCCAGCAGACGCTCCTGAGCGAGAACACTGATCGTGACAGATTGAATCAGATCTTTTATTAGGGAACAAAATGTGTGGATGCTGGATTTTCCAACTTCCAATCATATAGGAACTCAATCTGATTATTAGTAATTCAATTATTCAATCTTTACAAGATAGATAAAGCGATAAAAATTCCATCTAACATTGCAAAATTATTTATAATAGCCTATATTTCAAACTAAAATGATAAAGATTAGTGCTTTGCATCCAGGCCAAGGGAAATCACTCATGAAGAGACCCACCAACTATAATTATCAATGTCTTTTAGCATGGCTGAATAACCTCATGGACGCTGACAGTGTTTGAAATATAACTTCAAATAGGAAGTGTAAGCATGTGTAAAAAGAAAAGGAAAAGAAGATAGAACATAAATTATGAAAAAATAACCAGAAACTTATATAGGAGGACCCAAAATTAGGTGAAGGCAATAAGTATATTCAACAATCAAGGTATAAGAAAATCAAATCAAAATCTTAAACCAAACTTCATATGGAAACACAAAGATTGGAGCAATAGAATCCAATACCATTAATGCACAATTTAAAAAAATAGGTTCAAAAATTTTGATGTATAACTGTTGAATCTTCACTTCAAAATCTAAGAAAAATTAGAGCAATCCCAACAATTACATTTGAATGGAATAATCATAAGTTTTATAAAGGTATTATCTTAACCAAATATCATCAATAAAATACATGAAACATGTTTGAATTTACAGATCATAGAAACAAATCAGCAATGCGTCCAAAATCAAAACTTTTGAAAAAAACCATTATTGCATCACATATGAAGATATATATTTTTTACTCACTATATCACAATTAAAAAGTGATAAGTTCAGCTAATAATTGAAAAAATTTGAAAATGAATAGTTCTTGTTCAGTATCGTTCATCTACAAATAATTTTAGCTATCTTTGACGTATGTTCTTTTATGCATGACACTCTGATTTAAAAACAAGATGAAAAAATAAGAGTACAAATCAATCATCACTCTCGGATATGGTTAAAGAGAAAAACAAGACAATAAGTTGTTCCTATAGCTTCAAGCACGGCATTTTTCTTCGTTCATGACAAAAGAACCACTGACCCTATAGCATATCAATTCACGCATAATGCCAAACAACAATTGATTTGAGGAACTGGAGCATGAGCAACATGGCAGTGAGGCACTACAAAGAGTAGGAACTTACTCGAATTTATTATTTCGCTTATCAGGAACTTCATGTTGAGGAGGCATGAGATTCTGGAAGCTTCCTTGAGATGATGGACTACCACCCTCAGATGCTTTTGTCTCATCCTCAAACAGTGATTTGATTGTTGGCCTCTTCGGCTTGGTATTTTTCATCTTCAGTTCGAAATTCTTGTATGGGTAACCAACAAAGTTAACATCTTTGGACGAAATCATCTTTCTCCATGGACCAAATTTTGATGAAGTGAGAGCTTGGATATCAGCCTCTTCAAATTTCTCAAAATTTTGGGTGTCCAGCTCATTATTGACTTCAGGGATGAATGCAGCTTCCGTATGATATATTCTGTTCCAGTCAATTCCTTTGAACCAGGTGTGGGCCTTTATTTCATCAGCGCCTTTTGAACCAAGCCTATGGTTGACATTACAAAGTAATTTGCTTATAAGATCTTTTGCTCTAAAGATAGCTTTGCTTTGTCTGGAAACTTTAAATGTGTTCTACAGTTCACTATTTGTCTTTGAATCCTTTGTTTTATAGCACTGGCCCTATTTACATCTAGGCAAGATGTACTAGCACAATTTCAAACATGCAGTCATTCATCTCTCAAGAGGACAAAATTGCCACGGGCAAGATATATTAATGACAAGGAAGGAATTTTGGCTACTAGTGCGTGTACTTGCTCCGCTTACTACCAAAGACTGGATGAGGAAGAGCATGAGGCATAAAAACAAAAGAACATGTTGATATGCTGGGTACACACTGTGTAATAATTCCCTCATTCTAATGCATCCCTTTTTCTAGCTTCAGCAAGCTCCCAGTTACAAACGACTAGGAGGGCATGATCAATTCAATATTAGAAGAGATTATTTATATACAAGAGTTGTAAGAATAGCACTTAAAAATGTCCAGGAGATGTAGAATTTATGTCTCCGGGATAACAATTTATAGAAACCTTATCACCATGTTCCATAATTGCAAGTACATCCATGTCTTAATGAAAGGCAACAGGAGTTAATAAAACTGAGAACATTGGCTCCCAACATGTTTTTCGGCTTAAATAACAGTACCTCAAAGCACCCTTGGCCTCACCCCCAACTCTCCCATCCCATATGGCATTCTTTTCTTTTATATAACCTCTTTTGTTCATCCTTACATTCCCACCACACCAGTCTATTGTTCACTCAAGAAAAATTTGATCAATTTTGTTTCTTCACTGATCAAAATGGCCATCAGAAAATCAAACAAATTGTCACAAGCTGCAGTTATAAAGCAGATTCTGAAGAGGTGCTCGAGTTGAGGGACAAAACATGCAGGATATGATGAAGAAGGGCTTCCTGTGGACGTCCCAAAAGGGCATTTTGTAGTGTAGGTTGGAGAAAACAGAAGCAGATACATTGTTCCAATCTCATTCTTGAATAAACTTGAATTCCAGATGCTTCTGCAACGTGTAGAAGAAGAATTTGGATTTGATCATGACATGGGACTCACAATTCCTTGTAAAGAAGATGATTTGCAGTCTCTGACATCAATGCTAAGATGGAATTAATCACGAGTTTCATTAATTTTAAGGTTATTGCAACTCTTCGAGAAAAAGAGAGAGATCAAGAAACTGCTGCTCTACTGCTTGTGTAATTTTATTTTTTTTTTTAACTCGCTAACTCAGAACCCATGATGAGATTTGGGTTGTAAATAGAGGGAAAAAGTTAGATTTTTCTACACGGTGGTTGTAATTTGGAAACTTGTACCCTGTGAGAGTACTAATATGAAATTTGGTTTTTCTTTGGGAATATGAGAGCATTCCTGCCATCACAGCACTTCAGAAGAATTCTTTAACAAGCACAATCACCGACTAAAAACAAAGAATGGTGCAGTCATCAGACTTCAAGCTAGCAGAATGAATCAAACTTCTCAAATTTTACCTGAGTTGCATTTAGCAAGAGATGCAATCAAATATACAGATGAAAATGAATCAGCAGTGAAAGCAGCAGTTAAATTCTTTGATAATTGTAATGTCCAACAAATTGAAAATCAAACTTGGACTTTAAAATAAACGAAGGGACCACAAAGAGTCCACTGAGTCTTTTTCTGAGCCATGAGGAGAGCACTCTGCCATGACATGGGTGCAAGTGGGCTGTAGAGTGAAACAGGGAGATGATATTAATGACTATTGCACAAATATTCCGCCTGATAAAGAACCGTTAGATTGGAACACAATGAAGATAGCAGCTGGTGCACCTAAAGGTTTGGAGTATCTCCATGATAAGGCAAACGCTCCAGTTATTTATAGGGATTTTAAGTCGTCCAATATAGTACTAGGTGAAGGATATTCTCCAAAGCTTTCCGACTTTGGACTTGCAAAGCTAGGTCCTACAAGAGACAAATCACACGAGTCCACAAGGGTTATGGGTACTTTTGGTTATGGTGCTCCCGAGTATGCCATGACCGGCAATTGACAGTGAAATCTGATGTCTACAGTTTTGGGGTTGTCTTCTTAGAACTTATCACTGGATGTAAAGCCATTGACAACACCCAACCACATGAAAAATCAAGTGTAAGTTTTACTTGAAACAGAATGACTTAAACTAAATGTAGGTAACCCCATAGGTACCTCGGATATTCGCCTCTTGATTGCTGTCTCTAAGCGATCAATTCGGGTTGTCTCTCTCTGCTTCAGAACTAATTGTGCAACCATCCACATGCCTGATGTAATATTCCTAGCAAAATAAAGTATACAACAAAATGACAATGAGATTTCATCTGATGATTGCCAAATTTCACCTGCCTTCCACGACCGATTCTCTAAAAACTGAACACAAATCAATGGTCCATACTATGTGCGATTAGTTGCCAAATACAATTCAACCAGAATTGTAATCTGCATGAACAGTGTTTGCTGGCAGAAAATGCTATTTTACTTACAAAGCCATTCCCATTCTCAAAGTATATTGCGGCTTCTCAAAGTAGTCAAGCGATAAAACTTTTCATTAACGAAATACCTTATGAGCCTCTGGTCGTTCAGCAATGATGATGGCATGAAATACTACATATTGCATATCAGTTAATGTGCATACTGTATCGTAGACCAGCTTAGGTTGGTCCAAACAACTCAAGTTCACAGTTTTCTTCGGTGATGAGAGGTTTTCTGCAGACTGTTGTAGAGTGTTCTAAATGGTCGGTATCATAATCACGATCGGCAGACATCATTTGATGTAGCCTCCTGTCTGTACGAGTAGAACCAACACAAACTACAGTGTTGGCTCTTCGCCTATCTATATTGCCTAACATAAAGGAGCAGCTGCTTGATCTTAGCAAGTCGATCAGGATCATCTATTGCCAATCCATTTGCTTCATCGGTGATGTAAATGACTGATGCCAATCTTGAGTTATGGGTCCATACTTCAGCAGCAACTACATTGCAGTTAAGGTCAGCAAGAACAACAAAGACCTCTGAAAGCAAGCTTGGTCTGTCTCTGCCCGACACCTCAATGGTTGTATGCTCTGCGGCAGATTGGACTCCTATGAATCTTGCCAAGGACCGGAAGCTGCGTCCCCTTGGTCCCAGTGACTGCACCATAATTTAATCATTAGTACATCTTGAAGCTTATTCAATTTGATATCAATGCCTGAGCTTTTTGTTTTAATATATTGTTCTAAATCAAACTGCTATAATAAATTAACAAGTAAAAAAGGTCAATCACTGCACTTAAAAACTACAAAAACAACCACAATAAATCAAATTGCTATAATGAATTATGAATTATAAAACTTTCTATCTAGAAAGCAATTGATGTAAACACTTCGTAATACTATATCTATATGTTAAAGGTTAATTTATAATCAAGCAATTCTGCAAACGATTGTGCCAATCTACCTGCTGAATTCGCTCGACAATTTTATCTTGGAAGACCTTATTTCCATCTTGATCAGTTACATGAAAAACTGCATATGACAATTTAAAATGAGAAATCTTGGTTAAGTAGGAAAGAAGATGCAGTGAAATTTTAAGTAAGTTCAAGTGATGCTAAGATATGAAGATGTAGTGAAATTTTTTCACCATTCACTCGTTAAAATTAAAAATTAACAAAGAAGTTTCATAATGCATACAACTTAACTTTTGTTGCAAACAAAAATATACAGCAATGATAATGATAAACATGATTCTCAACTTAGTATCCCCTGAAGCTGCATCTGATGTACAATCTGAAAACACTTAGAGTGCATTTGGTAGATTGTATTCATTAGAGAGGATAGGATTAGGAGAAGTCTCTTTCCTTTAAAGCATTGATGTTCCAAAAGTATAATAGCAGAAAGCATGACTTATCTAAAACAGCAATCTATTCATCTCTGCCCAACTTAAAAGCAACAAAAAAAAAAAAAAGTTTCTGATAGAGTATTATTGAGAAGAAATCCCCCCCAAACACATCCCTCCAACTGATCCCAAATCCCTTAATTAAACAACAATTAACCAAATAGAGTATTATCATAATCATCTAATCATGGGTAATTGAAATATAATAACAAATAGAGTATGCACACATATGATTTTAACAACAAGAATTAAGCCCTTCCCTCTCATAATCTCGGTCAAAAGATTGGAGAAAATTAAAGTAATCATTCAATACGTGTGTCCTTACCTGACTTCCATACTTGAACAGAATGCCGGGGCAACACAACAATTGAAGTATATGAGAAAAACTCGGCGGATTTTGCTAATTCACGGTTATAAGAAAATAATGATAGTATGATTTATGAAGTTAGGGCTATCAAAATGTAAACGTGGTACGATTCTGTGATATTGGATTGGGATGGAGAATTATAGTAGATTTCCTTAACTGGAGATGAATCAAGAGAGAAATTTTGGCGCGTTCTCTTTGGCGGGGAGGGTGAAATACATTTTGGAAGGTTTTGTATATAAGTATAGACACATATATATTCTTCAACCTTTATTATTATTATTATTTTATTATTATGAGTGGTACATAGTGATAGAAATTACAAAACCATTGTAACAAATGTTAATTTTATAATGAATCCTGTAATTAAAATTACATAATAATAGTTTGATTTATGAGTTTTGCTCTTTTAATTTGGAACCGAATTGATTTTCTCATGAAATTTCGGGATATCAACCCACCACTAGAAAAATAGACACACAAAAATACAAAATCACACAAACAACAATATCTTTTTTTTTTTTTTAAGTTTCGATTTTTTGAAACTTAAAATTTTAAATTTTAAGATTAACAATGAAAAGAAATTAAAAAAATTACGATTAGACTGAGTATGCACGTGTCGTCAATTTGTACACCAAACAATCTTTGATAAACCAAAAAAGATAAAATTCATAAGGAATCAACATGAAATCAACAAATAATCTTTTATGACATTAATTTCGACAAGAGTGATCTCCTCCCCACTGGTGGGAGCTTGCCTCACTGACACTTGTCCAGTGGGGTTGGAGGAGCTTTATGCATAAAGTTACTTTATGCATAAGCTCCTCCAACCCCACTTGGACAAGTGTCCAAGTGAGAGCATAAGCTCCCACTAGTGGGGAGGAGGAGATCAAGGGTGTTAATTTTGAGTTAGTTTGTTGGAAAATGTATCTTTATAAATTTTGATTTTTCTTAGTAAGCACTATTCAAATTCTTCTCAGTCCTATCAATCTAGATTATGACAAATGAGTTAGGATCGTGGTGGCCCTCCCCATCTCTCGCCCTGTCAGGGATTTTTTGGATGCGTGATTAGACGGTGATAAAATACTATTTCCGCCCTTGTTTACTTTTTTTAAAAAAAATAGTTTTCAATTTTTAATCAATTTAAATTTTAAAATATAAAATAAAATAAATAATATTTGGGACTGGAACATGTTCTCCGTCCTTGTCCCCATTCTCTAATGGGGGGAGGTTGGGATCCTTAGTCTGAAATTACAATTAAAGATTATCGTGACTCGATTATGAAGAAGGACTACACGAAATAAGGATGATCGAAGAAGAAGAAAAATGCATATTATTTCCTTTAAGTGACAAATTGAGGGAGGATAGGCAAACGAAGATGATTAAATGATAAGAATATTAATTTTGTTTTCCAAGTGATAAGGGGGTGAGCCGCTCCAAAGCAGAAAGCAATAATGATATTTTTCCTGCTGCACTGACGATATCATTAGTGCCTTGCCTCTTGTAGGGCCACACCCCTTCTTCTTCAAATAATAAATCTATAAAATAAAATATGGAAGATCCGTAGGTGTCGAGTAATTCATATGACCAAACAATATTTCGACATTTCATCAACGGATAATTCGTAGGTGAAGATCAATTAATATTATCTATGGAATTTTCGTAGGTAATATTAATCAAATTAGAAAACAAAAAATTGATTCGACCTTCACTCTACAGATATCTTCACCTACGGAATATCCGTAGGTGACGAGTAATTCATATTACCCAAAAATTGTTTCGACCTTGCACATACGGAAGATCTGTATGTGTCGAGTAATTCATATGACCAAACAATATTTCAACCTTTCACCAACGGATAATCCGTAGGTGAAGATCAATTCATATTACCTATGAAATTTCAGAGGTAATATTAATCAATTGGAAGACCAAAAATTGATTCGACCTTTCACCTACTGAAATATCACAAATAATTCATATTACCCAAAAATATTTTCGACCTTTTACCAACGGATAATCCGTAGGGTGACGATAAATTCATATTACCTACGGAAATTTCGTAGGTAATATTAATTAAGTTGGAAGACCAAAAATCTTTTGTATTTTACCTACGGATTATCCATAGGTGATATTAATGTTTTGCTTATTGAGGTACGAAAAATCATTGGTGAAAAGAATGTTTTCCATGAGTGGTATAAAGCAAATTTTGACAACGAAAAAAGATTCAACTATAGAAGGTAAATGTTAATCACTTAAGAAATAGTCTTAAATTAAGTTTCATTCGTTTAACATTCAAATTTTCAACAACGAAGTTATTCAATTACAACATTAAAAAAGATTCAAACTAATCAAGCGCCAAGAATACACATGTGCGATGAGATTACGAACCTGCGACATCCTTTTCGTTGGAAATTTCGTGTTTAAAAGTGAAAGCAAGTAATTTTTAGCATAATTTCGTATAGTTTATACAACTATATATCAAGTTTTTCGAACAATGTGATACTTTAAGTTTAAGTGCTCATGCGTAAATATTTTAACATAATAAAATAAATACTAAAATAAGGTTTTATTCCTATTTGTTGTTTACGAGAACTTAATGTTAAGTTGTGGAGCTTAGTTATTGTTTTTCCCTCTTGTGGTGAACAGTGTTGTCTATGGATTTTCCTTGAATGATGTATAGGCGAAGTAGTTTACCAATTGTACGTACAATTTATTGATTAATTACAAAATTTATAATAATCGCCATTTGTCTACTAATAATATAATACAAAAAGTCGTAATATATAACAAATACAAATTTTTGGTAATATTTAAATTTTAAAAATAAATAAAACAAATGAAAAAAGTAGTAATACATCGACAACCAAAAATCAGAGTAAACCCGTTTTTAAAATTTTCAATTTCCTTCAAAACCGAAAATTCATAGCGAAGCCCATTTTAAAATTTTGTAATTAATTAAGCCCAATTTTGTAAATTTATAGGTATTCAATTTTCACCAATTTCTCAATTCAAATTCTATGCGAAGTCTCAGAATGTGATACGTCAAAACTAAAACAAATTGAAATCTAAATTAACCTAAACAATTAAAGAAGATCCGCCACCAACGCAGTGATGAGTCCTCGCCGTCGATCGCCACCGAGACATTACCAAAAAATTTGGCTTTCACCGGTACTTCATTTGACAAATTTAATTTCTGAACCTATGTTTTGTTTCTTCATTTGCCTGGCACTTTGGTTTTTGATTGTTTTCGTTTCTCCTCTAATAGAAATAAGAAGTACATCGGGTTTCAAGTACATAGAACCAATAAGAAGGAAATCTGAGAGAGAAAGTCTGAAGGGTATAGAATGCAAGCAATGCGAGAAAGTTCTATGATCTTTGTTCTTCCTAATGAGGTAAAAACTCGAAGGAATAAGCAAATACGTTGTGAGCATCATGATGGAGTTTCTAGGCATCGATATAGGTTTGCCCCTTCAACTCCCGAAGGATTTTGGAATATTGGTTTGAATCTGAAATGTAAGTTCCTGGTTCATATTTTGATTTCAGATTAACTTGAAATAATAAAATCTAATGTACCCGCATCCCTATTTTCCAAGATTTTCATCTCCGCCGATTGAGGAAGATGCATATAGTATACTACTACAAAGATTAATGTAGTATTGAGTTTTATTCTCGTATTCTTTTAGATATACTAAGAAGCATCGGAACACACATTCCTCGTGTTGTGAAGTGTTTAACATGAATACTTGGTGCATTAGGAAGATCTAATGTCTTGTACTCATACTTACAACATATACTCATCATTAGTTGTTCGGTGAATATATTACTAGCTAACAATTATTTCTATTTTTCATTGTCTCCTTCCAAGGGGCAGGGGGTTGTTCAGTGAACCCATTTTGCAAACATTTACAATTATTTCTATTTTTTCATTTTCTCCTTCCAATTATTCAGTGAAACCATTTTGCAAACATAAATATTTGTGGAATGTAATGAGTTGGGTTGGATACCTTATTTGTATACATTGGCTGTGCAATTCGTTTTATAAAAACATACACGCACACATACAGATGGAATATCTTTCACTTTCTCTTCATTGCTTACTCTTTATTCCTTATTTTTCTTCGTTCTTTGTTTTCTTTAACCCCACACTGCATCTTTTTCATTTTGTCTTTAACTGCAAAACCAAATATCTATTTACTTTTTCATTTTAACAAAGTTTCTTATAAACATAATTTATAATATTGCATAATCATAGATGGTCCGACACTTAATCAGTAAATAAAATAGCTCTCTCATATGCAAGACGTCAAGTGGGATCGATTCGTTGGCATCGGCCTAGTTCAACATTATTTTCGCAAGAATCCTTGAATACATTTTTTTGTTCAAGACCATTCAACAACTCATATCAACAAAGAGGAGCTCGTCTCATTGTGTGAGTTGACAAAGTAAGATATTTTCTTGACTCCTTTTGCTTTGAATTGGTTATTTCGTAAACAATTTTCATTTTTCCTATTCGGTATTGGTTAGTAGTAGCATGGAATTAAGCATTTGAGTTTTTGATAATTTGTGTCAATATTTAATTTAGAACATAATATAGTTAGTTCTTGTGGTGCGATTATATTCAAATAGTATAGCTAGATAAAAGAACTACGAAGAAAGAATTTATGGAGTGAATTTACATATAAGTACTCTCATTATTGTGTCAATAACTCATTCAAACTTCACATAAGATGTCAAATGTCTTTGAAGTACTAATTGTTACACTCTTGTGAATTTTTACTTGCATTGGTGGTTATATAAATTAAATTCATTCGTATTAGAATTGGTATAGATTAATTCAGATTTCTTTAATATTTTGACTTTTTATGTGGATCCTTATAGTCATTTGGAGCATTATAGATACAGTCAAGGACATCTAAGGTGATCCTTTTTGTCGAAGGTGGGGCAAATGTTTCTCAATATTTCAATGGAAAAGATCATCAATTCATTGAAGTTTTAATTGAGCAAGATTGTATGATTAATCTTAAACAAACATTTTTTTTTGCATTTTCTTTTGATCTTAATCATTATATTTGGTTTTAGCTAATTATATTGACTTTGCATTACATATTTACATGGTTCTTGAAGTGTAGTTGACCTTGGACAAGAATTGTTTCAATAGGAAGCTTCAGTTGAAATTTATGAGAGCTTGGTGTGATAACTACGCATATTTACAGGGCGATAATTTTTAAGTATTTTTATATTTAGTCTCTCAATTAACAAGAAATCAATTTAAACAACTTTTGAGTAATTGATTTGTGAAATAACTAAACAAATAAAATAGGTAAAAGTTGTGTTGTTACTTAACTTTTTCACATTGAAAAAATTGTAACCGTTTTCACTTATATGCATTGTAACATCATTAGTCTTTAACCTACCAAAGGTAACAATTTTGTTGGATAGTTAAAGCATTTTTAGATATTTATATTATTGTGATGTTTTAGGTGCAAGAATTTAGATGTCATGTCATCATAGAATAAGTATATAATTATCACTAATTAGTTCGAGGTTGAGGTTCATGCATATTATGTGACAATATTTTTGTCGGTCCGGACCTCTTTAAGAAAATATTTTAAAATCCATTTATGGTAAAAAAAAAAATTAAATTTCTTTTCATCATACCAAAGAATCGCTTAATTATCCCTTGTATCATTCCATTTCATTGGATTTTCAAAGCAATTGTGGTTACACACGCTCATAGGTGGGCTTCAAAAAGTACAATAGTAGGGCGGTGTAGACCCAATACGCTCATAAACTTTTAGTGTGGTAGCACATAATTAATCATTTACTACTAAAATATAAACGAGACAAAATAATGGTACCAATAGCATTTCCCATCCATTCTATGAATAGGGAAAAGACTTGTTGATATTAATATTTAATGAATAAACCTTATTATTAACTTATTTTCTTTGTTTTAGTTAACATAGTTTACTTTTAAGAATTGTTAATAAGATATTCTATTTTGTATAATCTTATTGAAACAGTGATATACATGATAGATAGGAGTTGTATGAGACTTCGTAATACATTAAATAATAAATATTTAGACGATGTTAATTCATTTATGGAGGTAGCAAAACTATATCTGGATGAGAATAAAGAGGTTTGTTGTCCATGTTGAAATTGTCAAAATGCATTTTTCAAGCATTAGATGTGGTTGAGTCTCATTAAACCACAATAAAATCTTTGCAAGTTACGATAGATGAATTTTTCATATATTTTTATTACGAAGTGTCTTTCTATTTTATTTATTAATGACTATTTACATATTTTTTTCTATGTAAATTCCAAACCGATGATGATGTATCTACTAAGAGTCGATAAGAGATTCGAGGATTGCCGTGGCACTACCTTCACAAGCTTTAGTATTTTAATTTTAAGACAATAATATTATTTACAAATTTTAATGTTGTAAGTTACATTTTTCAAATAAATGTGTATCTTTATAAAAATTCTACTACGATACAAGAAATTGAAAATTTATTGTTGTTGAAAGTATAATGCAGTGAATATTCATATTGTCATTCTATGAAATAGAATACGCGATATTTATAAATAATTACAAAATAAATTACGCAATAATTATAGAGCGTTGCACAAATGTTGACGCGACAAATTCTGTGTTATAAAATAAATTCAACTACAAATACAAATTGCCACAAAAAAATATTCATTGTCACAAAATAATATTTGCTACAATTTTATTTGGTGTAAAATAGAATACACGACATACATTAGTACAGATAAACTAAATTACGTAACAACTATACATTGATACGCGACAAACTTTCTGTGTTGCAGAATATATTCAACTTCAGACACATCCTGTCATATAAAAGAATATCAATTGTCACCAAATAATATTTGTAACAATTTTATATGTTGTAAATTATAATACGCGACCTATACAAATAGTCACCACATAAATTAGGCAACAATTATACATCGTTGCACAAATGATGATGCGACAAACTCTCTATGTTGCTGAATGAATTTAACTACACACAAAATTTGTTACATAATAAATTATATTACAAATATTGAATATCTTATAATATATTCTGCAACGAAGCAATCTTATTGTAAAATAAATTACGCGACAAACATGACCTATTATAAAATGTATATTACTATAAGTATGTTTTATTGCAAAATAGAATATGTAACAAGTGTTATACATTTAAATAGTTTTCGCAACAAACATTTCTCCTCGCAAATTATGTTTTGGAATAAACTTTGCGACAAATTGACTTGTTGCCCTTTTAATTTTTCGCGACATCTATGTATTGCATCGACATTATGGCGACAAATATGTTGTTGTAATTTCATACTTTCTGCGACAAACAAAAAATGTTGCAAGTTTGCTTATACGACGAGTGACTGATAGTTGTCGCTAAATACATTCTGTGGTGCTTATAGCGCAACAATGCCCGCAACAAACAGCTTGTTGTCGCTAAATTAATTTGGCGACAAAATCTCTATTTAAGCGACAACATTTTTTTGTAGCAAAATAGGTATTTTTTTGCACTTATTCGGGCCTTTAAACTAAGCTTTTACCTCGTCATTTTATTAAATTTATACTTAATTTATTGTATTATTCTTCCTATTTCAATTTTGGACCCATTTATAAGTAATTGGAGAAGAAATGACGAAAAGAGCAACAATTTTGTGAAATTGACGAGTAAATGAGGAAGAAGATAAAATCAATAAGTTAAGGTATGCTAGAGTGAAAATGAAGGGTTGAAGCAAATGATCAAACACTTGAAAGTCAAAGAACCAAATTGAGAAATCGAAGTATGTGGGAAAATTCGTGCACAAATTTTGATATTAAAATATTCACAAGGTAAATTATATACCATTGGAAAGATAATTGAATTACGAGTCCACCACTTTTTACGGATCTCAATTTGGAGTTTCCTACAAGAAGTTATGACCGTTTGAAAAACAGCCGCCCGGTGTTATTTCTGGCTGCGGGAATTTTTGTTTCCTTTTGTGTTCGACTCCAATTAGGAAACTTGTTTGGACGCGATTTTCATGATTTTTTGAGATCTTTTAGAGTACAATTAGGTAAGTATATATATGAGTTATTAACTCATATCAAAGGGGGGTTTTAGTTGAGTTTTGGGGGAAGAGAACATGACAAGAAACACAACACGGAAGACCAAGATTCATCTATCCAAGAACAAAGATCAAGATCAAGATCAAGATTTTTTCGTTTCCGGGTTATGAATTCCATAGTTTCTTCTTCCCTTTCTTCCGTTTGTGCTAGGATTACGATGAAGCTTGTAATCTAAATTCTTCCATCTTGAGACTTGGTTTATGACAATTTATTTCATTATAGTTTTGAATAATTAATTTTGATTTATATGAATCTACAATTATATGCGCAATAATTGTATGATTGTTGTGGTTTGTTTTACTATCGAAAGATCGAAAGCATGCTAGACACTATTTTAATTATCCTAAGGTCCGATAGGGATAGAAATATCTTGCTATGCTTTAGGTGATATTTAATTATCCATGAAATTTAATGCTTTCATTTGTATTCGCATTCGTCATAGAGATATAGTCGAGTCATGCATATGAATTAGTTTAATTTTATTCGAGAGAAACTGTTAAACAATCTAGGGATATTGATCTTCATAACTGATGTATTTTGTCAAAACCAAGAATCAAGATAGATGAATTAACAATTATAAGTGGATTTGGGATCCTAGTACTCTTCTTTCTTCAAGTTAAAGTAATTTTCATTAATCTAATTTTTAGTTAATTGAATTATAATTATTTTATTATTTTTAGTTCAGATTCTAATTAGTTCTTAAACAAAAAATCTTCAAAAGTTAATTAGATTCGGTTAAGGTTATTGTAATTGAAATTGAACTATCTAAATCTTCGTGGGAACGATACTTGGACTCAACATCCACTTTATTACTTCAGCGATCCGTGCACTTGCGAAATTATTAAAGATATAAAATCGCTGACAAGTTTTTGAACAAGGATGCAACCAGTTGACGAAGATAATCGTGCACTACTTCTTTCAACTTATGGCCTGCAACACATGGTCTACAAAAGTGAAATCGGTGCTCTACAAATTTTCAATTTACATATGAAAGAGGAATTCAATACATTCTTGAACGTATATTACATAGCCTCATTCATTATTTGTTTTGAACTCATTGTATATTAAATTTTTAGATATCTTAGGTGTCGTAATAGATATTTTGCTCAAAGAAATTGTCCAAACAAAGAATGAGAATGAATCGTGGATTCAAGAAGTTGTTCTAATTATTGAAATTT